>OMPJ01017067.1:0-18379 GCA_900312935.1 Carapus acus
GGGGAGGGGGAGGGGTGGGTGGGGGGGGGGAGGGGAGGGAGAGGGAGAGGAGGATGAAGAGCAGAAAGAGAAAGAGCAAGGAGGACAAATTCCAGGGCTTTGTGCACCGGATGAGTGTGAGTCTATGTGACAGTGTGCGAGCCTGAGGAATGTAGACGTTAATCCTACACACACACACACACACATCAAAAGACGATATCTGTGCCCCCCCTCTCCCCCACTTGTCCTTCATCATTGTCATGAATGGACGGGCCCGACTGGGAACTCGCTAACCGCAGTGCCTCGGAATTGTTCTTAAAGTCGGCGTGATGCGGAGACGAGGGGGGACGTGACTCACACGTCCAGCTGTGACTCGCCGAGCGAGGGACTGACTCAGGGGCGCCGCGGCTCACTCTGATGCTGCCGCAGCCAAACTGAAGCTGAGGGAATTTGTGCGCTGGTGTGTGTGTTTTGGGCAGTTACGGTGTGAAGATTGATGTCGCAAACGTGCTCAACAGACACAAATGACTCGCCGCGACGAGGTAAGAGGGGAGACGTGAACAGCTGTGCAGGGGATGGCGAGACATCCGGAGAGATAAGAGTGTGATTTTGCGATCGTTTTCACACTTTGTGTTTGTTAAGTTCAGATTCAGACTCGAAAATATCGCCACAGCTCGCTGTCGGAGAGGGAAACAAAAGATCCACAGATAAGTCCCAATATAGGAAAGTAGCTAACCCTAACCCTAACCCTTGCCCTTAGGGTTAGGGTTTGGCACTGTGTTGGTGTTTGCTGAGCTCAGGTTTAGACACAGACATGTTGCCGTGGCTCATTGTCTGAGATGGGAAAAGGTAAACAAAAGATCCACATATAAGTCCAAATATAGGAAAGTAGCTAACCCTAACCCTAACTCTGCCCCTTGGGGTTAGACTTTTGTACTGTGTTGGTGTTTGTTGAGTTCAGGTTCAGACAAAGAAATATGGCCGCCACTCACTGTCCAAGAGGAGAAAACGTAAACAAAAGATCCACAAATCAGTCCTAATACAGAATAGGAGCTAACCCTAACCCTAACCCTAACCCTAACTCTGGCCCGAATCCTAAATTTCGCAGTGTAACAATTCTTTTTCATGGCACGCAAAACCACAACGCAATTCTTTGACTGTGTGAGATGAACAACCCCCTCCTCCCCCGATGCACCATAACTTAAATGTTACCTTAAAGCCACAGTGTCGTTTTATATTTCATTTCAAGCCTTTGAGATGTGGAGCAGGAGATAAAGGGAGCGACGACAAATAATGTCAGCTCACAATTAAGACAGTAAATACTGGAAATTCAAAGCCAGAGGGGGCAATGTGAGGCTAAGTACTCCAGACTGAGTGAGTGTGTGTGTGTTTGTGCACGTGTGTCTGTCCCAAGTCATTGAGGGGAATTTATTCTCAGTACATGAATGGGTTTCTGACTAAGAGCATCTTTGAGGAACCACATACAGTACGTGTGCTCATATCTGTGTGTGTGTGCGCTCCCGCGTGTGTGTGTGTGTGTGTGTGTGTCTGTGGGGGGAACAAACCAGGCGGCACAGCAGATGTCTGACTTGTTGAGCAATAACATCACAGGCTTGATTTCACTGAATCGGTTCCATCAGGGGAGCAAATGTGAGCCGGCGCACACACACAAACACACACACACACACGAGCACACACACGCACGTGAATCTGTTAATGCAAATTCCAAAATCACACTCACGAGCGCTCTGGACTAAACGTGCACGCGCACACATTCTCTCTTACTAAGATCAGCGGGCCTTTTCCGTAAGCGGGTCTAGAGGTCGAGAATGCCATTTCCGGTGAAAAAGATCAGACTCGCACACTTGACGCCCTCACACACGTTTGGAATCAAAGGCATCAATCCAATCACGACGCCGAACACGGGCCGATCCGGGAAAACCGGGTAATTCATTGTTATTTTAACTGAGCAGTCCCATAATCAGTCACCTCCAGTGACCTGTGGGGTCAAGAGGTCAAGACATCAACGGTAGGTGTCAAAATATTTTGGGATTATGAAATATTCTTTGTAACCCTGAGCCTTGTGACCTGCGTTTGACCTCTTGGGGCTCAGCATGGCGCCTGTGGAGCAGTTCACAGTGTGTGTGTGTGTGTCCAGCATCTTGCTCTGGGACACACAACATGGTCGCTCCTATAGGAGGAGCAAGAAATCGAACCGGCAACCTCCTGTTTTCGAGTCAACATCCCTCTCCCCCTCCGCAGGTGTGTCACGCCCAACACGGATTGTTGATTTGACATCAGGATGGAACACACACTGACACCGACACACACACACACACGAGCAACTGAGTGACTTGTTATTCCCGATCCAATGGCGGATTTGGATTGGACGACGAGGGCTCCTTACTTTTCAGGTTTCACTTCTGGTTCCCTTTCTGGTTGAGTCAACTTTCACTACTGCTTTTCAGCTTCAAGAATGTGCGTGCAGACTGACAAACACACACACACACACACACGCACACACACACAATACGGCAAACCTTTACAGGCAGATATGAAATAGCGGTCTCATATTGATAAGATTTGTAATTTGGTTGCTGCGTTGATACTGCGAGCTCGTCGCTCGGCGAGGTGCGACCACTTCTCCGTCCCGATCCGCGCACACCGGCATCCGTAAACAATTTACTGGAGCGAGTCACGGACAAACAAGAGTGTCAGCGATAGATGCAGCCCCATGCACTCTCACCCACACGCTCGCAAACACATTCGCAGTTTGTGTACACACCCACACACATCAGTGACACACAGGATGTTTGGAGTCCAAAACGTTCTTCCCAGGGTCCCTTTTTCGGCCATCGCCATGGCAACCGACTGACACTCAACATTCCGCTATCCCTCCGAGGGTCACCAAAGCCAATGCTGTCCAGGGTGTGTGTGTGTGTGTGTGTGCGTGAGTGAGTGAGTGAGTGAGAGAGGGTGTGTGTGTGTGTGTGTGTGCGAGTATGCCTCCATACTTGTGTGTGCATGTTGGACTGACCTTCGACTCAGCAGGGGTTACGGCAAAATGGTCTCCGGAGAGACCCAGAAATGTGCGCGCACACAAGATATACCACACACACACATGCACGCACACACACACGCACACACACACTCTCAGAATGACACGTTACAAAGACATGGGTGGTACAATTCAAAGTAAAAGAGACAAGTGAGAGTGAGATAACCTGAAATCTGTTGATACTGCTGAAACCAACTGTGGGGTATGCACTAGTGTACACACACACACACACACACACACGCACACACACAAACGCACACACACCCACAGTTGCTGATGGGGGAACTGTGTTGGGTCTCTGTCTGTAACTTTATCTTGGAAAGCGCCTTGAGATACCTTCTGTTATGATTTGGCACTACACAAATAAAACTCAATTGAATGGAACACGCGCGCACACACACACATACACACACACAATCAGAATGACAGGTTACAAAGACATGGGTGATGCAAATCAAAGTAAAAGAGACTTAAGAGTGAGATGACCTGAAAACTGTTGATACTGGAGTCCTTCATTTCAATGTGTACGCACTAAGGTACAGACACACACACACACACACACACAAACACACACACACACACGGGTGCACGCGCGCACACGTCGCCTCTGTTGATCTGCTGCAGCTGCCTCTGTTTCCACCTCTGCGCTGCCCCACGGCAGCACCTGTCGCTCATGTCATCTAGATGAACCTTCCCAAGGTCTTCCTCCTCCACACGCCGACGGACGGAAATAGATTCTTTGATTTCACTTGACCTCCAGTCAATTTGTCAGGGCGGCTCAACATGTGCGCCACCGTGTTTGAAATCCAAGAGAGAGCGACTGGGTGATAAGGCGGGTTCATATCTGGCACAATGAAAAAATAGCAAACAAGTGTGCTTTGGAGTTTTTCTCTTTTGTGTGTGTTTCTTCTGTTCTGCGCAGAGACAAGAAGGTGTTTACCATCTCGTCGCCACGTTTGAAATAGGAGGTTAAAGGGATCCAAGCCCTCGTCCTCCGCCGCGTTCAAAGAGGAAAAAGAGTTTGCAGTCAAACTTTCACAATCGGCATCGGGGGCGAAGCTCCGCCCTCTGCCTTCCGCGTACCGAGGTGGAGCAGAGACGTGCGGCAGATTACCAGAACAGATTACTTCACAATCACCTCTATCTGTGGCATCGATGGAGGATGTGGGGAGCGCACGCACACACACACGTGCACACGCTCACACACACCGACGCGGGTTTGGTAAGAGGAAGAGGGTGTTCTAGGAAGGCCGTCAGACTCGCAGCCTCCTGCGATGAAATAAATGTGTCACCGGTTCATGGCGCTGCCCTCCACCATGCTTGATTCTCAGAAAGGCTGAAGAAAAAGCTCCGCGCGCAGCAGAAACTGACTGCACACGCAGAAATTCACAGAGGCGCAGACGCGTTTCAGCGTAAACAGATGACTAATCAGACGCGCTGACGGAGCTGAGGGAAGAGAGTGTGTCGACGAGCACACAAAAAAAAAAAACAATAACTGTTTTCGTCCCGCCAGTGTTGACAACGATGACATGACATCGCCGAGCTCAAACTTCTGTTATGTCTATGTAAGCAGAGACAAACCTCCAACCAGGCTTCCATCTTAATGGGTTTAAAAGGGGGACGCTGGTCCTAAAAAAAAAAAGCCAAATCAACACAGCACAGAGACTAAACAAGAACATAAATACCAGTTTGCTTCAGATCTGCCCCACATCTGCACTGTGGAGCCTCTCAGTCCCATCAAACGCTGCGGAATTCCTTCACATATGGCACATTTGGCGCAATCACGGATAATATGCATCACATGCGTGCGCAGTCATATAGCAAAAGCGCTTCCGCCTCACCCCAGGCGGCCATTACTGTAGACGAGGTTTGTCAAGATGTGACAAGATTCATTCAGAGAAGTGTATCGACACGCCGCCATTTCTCCCCAATTATCCGAGAATCTTCCACTCCCTCCCTCCTCCGAGCGCACAATTTGGACACACGTTTCATTTCCCAGCCCAGTTTATCACAAAGTAAACAAAGCGGCTGCGAGGTGCGACCTGAGATGTCACAGGAGAGAGTGGAAAAGAAGGAGATCGGCTTACACGGAAACAGAAAACAGGCTGTGCGCGGTGGTGAACCAAACTTGTGTGTGTGTGCGTGTGTGTGCTCCACACATTGTGCGCACGTGTGCAGCTGGGGTTTGGAGGGGGTTATTCCTGAGTGACAGACGATGGCTGGTGTTTTGTCAGCCCCGATATCCTCGAGCCGTCGTTTTGGAAATCATCTTGTCACATAAATAACGACAATAAAGCCCCCGACGCGCGTCGGTCGCGCCCCTCTGTTGTTTTCGCTCACTCTCAGAACGCCGCAGACGCGTGGAAAATTGCGTGTGTGTGCGCCTCTGAGTGTGAGCGTGTGTGTGTCCACGCATGTCGGGGCTTTGCGTGTGTCAGTTATGGGTGTGTGTGTGCGTGCGTGATGGTCAGTTATGGGTGTGTGTCCGTTCGCTGAGCGCGCGAGGAGCGACCAGTAAAAGTTCCTGGATGTATCAAACCCTCGCCTGAGCCTGCAGCTTTTTCTCTCTCTTCTCTCTCTCTTCTCTCTCTTTCTCTCTCGTGCTCTCTCACCCTCTTCCTGCCCTCAGCAGCTTTTTTTCCGATGCCTCTGCGGCGCGTGCGGAGTCGAAATCTGAGGGTCAGCGTCCGGCCCCTCGACAGACGAGAGCACCTGCAGATGTTTAAAGAGAGCTGGCGGGCACGTGAGGCTCAAGAGAGAAAAAACAGAGGATTTGGACTACAACAACGAGTTTAAAAAAACTTCTTTAAAACCCCAGACTGCTTTTTCTTGCTTAGACTGAATGATACACAGTGATGCAATCGAGGTTTGTTAAAGATTATTCCAGCTGGTGTAACTCTCACTGCGAGAGGCTGCGATCGCTTGCACACAGGGGCAAAAACCGCAAAGTAGATTTTTTTTTCCCCCGCTCTCTCCGCCGCGTACGCCTCTCATACTCTCTCTCATACTGTCGATGCTTTGGCCGACTACCTCACCAATATCTCTCACTTAAAAAAAAAAAAAAAAAGGGAACAACTTACGGTGCAGTTTTACCCTCCTGACCGCAGCCTTACAACAGCTGAGCCCGAACCCGGTTTATGTAGGAGAGACAGAGGATCTCTCTGAGATTTTCCCACCGCCGAGCCAAAGCCAAGTGGGACTTGTCAGAGTGTGTATGATGCCGGATCAAAGAGCGGCGTGTGCTCAGTGAAAAACCATGGCTCGGTTAACAAATCATCTTTGTTGGCGACTCAAAGACATTGACTCACTATTTTTTCTTTCTTTTTTTTTGGAGCGGGCAGGAGATGGAGGAGAGGGGGGAGATGCTCAGCCGCATCTGTAATGGAAACCAGGCTAGTTGAATGTAACGAGGTCGAGTGGCAATGCCTGTCTGTGTGTGTGTGTGTGTGTGTGTGTGTGTGTGGAGGGGGGGTAATTTGGGACAATCCTGACGCAGAACATGGCACGCAGAAGAAAGGTGACTGTAGAGAGGACAGATCGTCCAAACCCTAACCCTAACCCTAACCCAAACCCTACATCCTTTTCTCAGAAATCTTTTCTAAGGCCTCTGTGCTCAAACTTGACAAACACAAGCACTAATCTCAGTGCCTCATCATACACTATTAACGGCAATTAATCAAGTCAGAACCTCAGGATATTAATACCAATTTGTGAGCACTCTGCCTGTTATGCTGGAAAACAGTTGAGTTCAAATACAGCTGTGTTAGGGTTGGAGGGGTCTGCTGGATAGTTTGGAAGTTGTGGAAGTTTACAGGCTAGAACTAAGAAAACACACACACACACACACACACAGCAGCTACTGCCTGACTCCTTGCAAAATCCCGAGGTGTAAGTGCAATGATGTAAGTACAATGTTTACATAGGCTGCTATCTTCTTTCAAATTGATAAGTAAGTTATTATACTGATAAGCGATAAAATGTTGATAAGTAGCAATGTTGTATATTGTCAATTGTATATTGTTAATTAGGGTAGTTGTACCTTGTAACAACCCTTGTAAATTGTGTATTGCTAGTTAGTTAGTACCTTCTTACTGCCTACCAACCTACCTATCACCTCACCACACATCGAATCCGGTTGGTGATGACTTATCAGCGTGCACCTTTCATGCGCACGGCGGGTCTCTGCGTACCTTTGTGTGTGTGTGTGTGTGTGTGTGTGTGTGTGTGTGTGTGCATGGGCACCTACCAACTGGTCTTAAAATATCTGAAGACAAGCGGTGAGGTTGCTGCACGGTTTTCGTTCGGGGGCTTTCCACGTGCAACTCAGCAAGGTCATGAGCGCTGGCACTGTGGTCGACGCTGTAACACGCACGTACGCACACGCACACATACACGGCACGTTTGTGCGCTTTTGCGCACAATCTATACAAAGAGACCGCGGCAGGAAGAGGCAGCAAATGTAGAAAACTTACTTTTTTTGCTAGCTTCACCTGTGTGAGCCTGACGGATGTAAACTAAGACAGATTGCACGATTCACAGCGTGGGACCATTTGGGATGGTTCGATCTATCCCCTCCCCCTACGCACACACACACAAACACATGCACACACACACACACACTCACACAAGGCCTGACAAACCTTTGAGCAGAGAAAGAAGTAGAAAGGCGCAGAACAACAGAGATCTGACAAACATCTTGACCACATGACTCTAACCACTTCCTTTAGATGTTCCTCTAGATTTCTGTCTCGCTGAAACGCTCACATACACGCACGCACGCACACATGCACGCACGCACACACACACAAAAGCACTAAACAAGTTTTCCACACTGCATTAACTGCGACAGCAGGACAAAGTTCTTGGAAAACTTTGACAAAATAAGTTATGCTTTTCACACTGACCACCAGCAACAACGGCCCCTCGTTCTGGTGTTAATCGCTCCTTCCACATTTGCTGTTTGTCGTCGGCTCTGGAGGCACATTTACTGGTTTCCCATGTTGCTGCTTTTGGGTCAATTAGAGCCAGAGAGAAGACAGATCCGCTGACTCGGGCGGCAGAAGTCATGAAGAAGTGGAAAAGAAAGCATAAGAGGGCGAGTGAGCCGGTGGCCAAGGTACGGAAGGAGGCAGCACTTGCGTACTGACACACACGTACGCACACTCTTGTATGCATACGTGCGTAGGTACTTGAAGTAGCACAACATCTATTTGGGGGAGAAGTGGTTTGCCTCCTGCAGCATCACGTTGCCATCTGACCGAGAGTGATAGTGCGAGGTAGAGAGCAAAAGCTGGGGAGTTGTGAAATACTTTTATATCCTCAGGAAGGAAATTCTCATTTCGCTTGCGAGGGAAACATAAATGTTCGGACGCTGAACCGTGCCTTGCTCGTTGACACATTGATTCGGTGGGCGACACTCACTGCTGGCAGGAACGTGAAATTGTAGCTCGGGCCTCACGCTGAAACTCTCGCAGACTGACACACACACACAGGATGGAGATACAAATGATCGAAATGAGATGGAACTTCTCAGTAACCACTTGCTAACACTCCTTCACATCTACGGCCAATTCTGACGAGCTACAACTACAACTGAGGGACGAGGAGGAGGAGGAGGAGAAGCGTGCCCTTCGCTCGGACCACAGGCATTTCCGCTTCAGGCGACGTGGAGATTTTGGCACCTGAAACGGTCGTTTTCAATTCTGCCCTGTCACTTTCGTATGCACGCAGGCACATGACAATGATCAGAAACCTCAATGGGCTGTTTCCGTGCCGCAGCAACAGCCCACATCTGGTCCTGATGTCCTGCCCGAGCCAGAGCGTGTACGCGACACATCACGCCAATATCCCACCAGCTCCGTCTCTTCATGAAATCGTATTTATCAAGCCAAATCTGATAATTTTTATCAAAAAAAAATGTACCCTGCTGGAGTTCTTATTTACCTGGCTAATGTGTAATTTATATACTGACGATATATTCTGACTATTACAGCCAATTTAACGGAAACGTGGTATTTCGGATCATTAAAAAGCCAGATGCCACATTAAAACCCCTAATTAAGACACAAAATGTAAAATGACACTCCCGTGGAGAGATCAGAGAGATTTATGTGCGGCTATAAAACTTTTTATCAGTGCAAACATGTCAACTTTAGCTGGGTGGCTAATGATCCATTTCTAATTCATCGGCCCCAGTAAAAACTATCACAACCCATTCCATCCCATCTTGTGTATCAGGAATTAATCACCGAGATAAACGGGACAGAGACAGATTTCCTCATCGCTGAAAGCTTCGCTTATCATTATGGGATGCCGGTAAAGGCTTGTGCTATTTTATTTTACCTCTGTGTAACTGCTGGTGGCTGAAGTTCGCCCATTTACGGAAAAGTATAATTATGTTAAAAGGTTTTTTTCCATCTTAACACCTTTCCATTTGGCCTGTATTATGTCAGCATTTCAAAATGTTCTCCCATTTTCTCTGAATTTGCTTTGTTCGGTTGTCATTCTGCCCCGTAACATGCATGGTAGGTTTTAATAAATGTGCAAATATTAGCTGCTGCTTTTTGAGTGTCCCTTCACTGCACCTCTACGCTCAACGGCCGCCGTACGGTTCCGATCGTACTGTTTGCGTTGGCTCCTCCCTCGCCCTGTCTACACCGACAGGGTCTGAGGAGGCGTTGAGGATTTGCAAGGACAAATCCAAAGAGGCCTCAAGTCAAGGATGTTACTTTCTTCACATATGCTCCGATATAACAAGGACATGTGAGTCACTGCGGTTGATCTTTACAGCGTCGACTCCGAGGCAAAATCTGTGAACGACCTGTCTTCCACTGACCTCCATGGAGCACCACATACGGTTCTTTACCGTGCTTAAAAGACCAAGATACTTCAACTACCTCAACCATAACAAGGTTGATTGATGATAATTTTCGATTTCCTTCGAGTGCGCGCGGACAATTCCATCTGCTGAGGACTTTGGTGAGAGGCACAGGATTGAGGTTTGGCTGTGTGAAATTAGGAGATGCGTATCAGAGCTGCCGAGGCTGTGACAAAGAAAAATGACGCATAAGTGAGAGAACAGTCGATGGGGTTCAAAGCAGGTCGCCGCAGCTTTGCTTTCTTTGACTTAAAGACGTGGGGAGAAAAAAACAACTGAGCCGAAAAAGATGAAGAAAAACGCTCTCCTCACTTCCTTGGAACATTACAATTGGCATACAAGGGGTTAAAGAACAATACAGACAGAAGAGGGCATTGTTCTGATGGATAGAACTCCACTCAGCCTGATGGGCAATGATGGACAGAACTCCATTTAGCCTTCCAGATAGCTTCTATACCTGAGCTTAGTGGGGCTGCTCTGTTATGTCTAACTGAACTTGCTGAATCTCAACAGTGAATCAGGGCTATCACAACACACGCACACACACACACACACACACGCACCGTGACTCAGCCAGTGTGTCGACGATACACGGCATCAATGAGGTTTCATGAGTCTCAAATCCTAGAAAGAGGAAGATTATGACTCTGTGGGTGTAATGCCAATACGATCGTGATGTAAAATGAAACCAAGTCGGAAGGCAGCGTTTCACTGTCTCGACGTGAGTGTCTGCGCCATTTGTATAATAAGAATAAAGGATTGCACAACAAAAAAAAATTCACTTCAAGGTTACATTTCACAGTATATTATTGTTAATTCTATACTTTTATACTACACACAATGTAATGACTGTGGAAAAAACTAGTGAGATCATTCTAAATTTGTCAGCGCATGTTGTGAATTTTAAGTTTGAAAAAATCTGTAAGATCGAGTAAACACGGCTGTAAAAGAATATGAATAGACATATGCTTGACAAGGGGGGATGCGCAGCTGCCGAGACGGCTTTCCGCTCTGTCCTCCAGCTCGCCTGCCTCTGTGTTTGTCTCGGCTCTCCGGCTGTGGCGTTTCCTGTGTCTCTCTTGGTTGGTTTCATTCCGTTTCTGGTTCAGTTGACTGGGCCCATGTGTTGTGAACCTTAGTTGTGGTATGCAGCGAGAGCCAAATTAACGCTGCATGTTGCCATCAGAGAGACTCAAGTACGACGGGTAACGCGGAACAGATGGACAGCAGGGTCTGCTTGATGGAAAAGTATTTTCCACTGATGTTGCAAACTGTCAGTGTGTGAAAGAGAAAAAAAAAAAGAAAAAAGCGTGCGTGTATATGTGTGCGTGCCGTGCCGAGAGCAGGCACAGAAACGTGGACGGTTGGACAGGAAGGACAAATTTCTACCGACGTATGTCCGCCAACTTTCGTAGAAACATTCAAGTGTTGAGTCCTGCACACCGACACAAACACATAAGTAAAAGGGGGCGAACAACAAACGTTTACACGCACGGTAAAGGAAGCCATGTGGGAAGGATTACGAGCGGAGATGCTGGAACAGGCGCGCCGTGGCTCAGGCACCGACGCGCAAACACACGCGACTGAGATGAGACAGGCGCGAGTCAAGACGTAGCCTACGGGAGGCCTCCGGGAGAAGGGCGGCCATTTTCCTGGCGAGACGAAAACCTTCGCCTCACTTCTGTGGATCAGAAGACGGGAGAGCAGAGTGAGAGAGACAACCTGGGTCGAGATCAAGAGTGGTCCAGGACTCAGCAAACACTCAGGCAGCCTTCAGGGGTGCTGTGAGAAAGCACTTAAAGACGAAAAGTAGCAGAATTTTGGCTTAAAAGGTGTGACGGTTGTGTGGAGGTTCACATTCTTGTCCTAAATAGTCTACACTTTGGCTCTGATTTTACAATGCAAGTGAACTATCCCCCAATTTATAGGCAGATTTATAAACAAGCTCCAACGTGAATGATAAGCGAGTGATGACACACCCGGAGTCATCACATGTTTACTCTCTACGGACGTGGTCAGATAGGGAGATCTGTGTTGCACGCAGTCGTGTCTCCAAAATACAGAATTCAAGGCTGAAAAACTGTGACAAGAAACGAGGCTGTTATGAAGATGTCTGTGTGTGTTTCAGCTGACATGATGAGTTTCACTTCTCCTACAGAAGAGACTAACATCACCAAGGCCAGACTATTTGTCAATCTGTTTTTTTTTTCCTGCAAACTCATGAGAATTGTTACATTTCTCACTGAATTGTGACATATCTGAGGGGTAAAAGGTGCAAAGGTATCGCTTCTATCTAGAGATGTCCGATGATATCGGCCCATCAATATTATCGGCCCGATATTAGCATAAAAATGAAATATCGGTATCGGATTTTTTGGCTTTAAAACCGATAAAATAAAAACCGATAAAAATAAAGTAATGCTTGCGTTACACTGAAATAGTGCCTATGTGCTCCTGAAGCGTTTACCGGCGCACATATCGGTATCGGCCGATATCGGTATCGGTAAATTGAGAGTTGGACAATATCGGCATATCGGATATCGGCAAAAAAGCCAATATCGGACATCCCTACTTCCAGTCCGGCTGACATGACAGACTGCAGCGTGACAGATAAAATCTAAACACAATAACCATGTATTAGTTATTGGTTATGAGATCTGCACTCCACTTATCAAGCATGTCAAACAAAACACACTGCAACAGAAATTAAATCAAATATATCAACGTTTAGACATTTTTGCTGGGTCAGGATTATGGATATTTATATCCTATACTGCGCACAAAAATACACACACAGTGCTGCTGTGTGTTGATGCGAGTCTGTTAGCGGGCCACGCTTGGAGTGAAATCTGACAGAATATCATCTTGTAGGTTTATTGTATTTGCAGGCTTATTTGTAGGCGCTTGCGACTGCAGCTTTCTCACGCAAACAGTATCGGCCCCTGCACGGCTTCCTTCTTTTGCAAAATGAGCTCCCTGATATTGCCGCTTTGAAGCAGACGCCCTGCGCACACACACAGCGCAGATAAAAATATAAATACACATATGAAGCGAGCGCTGGATCATCTGCCATGGAGCCGGGCTATTGTGCAGGGTGAAGGCTGCACAATAACACTCCTACGCCAGTCACATAAAAGCAGCCGAGTCTGCGCGGCTTCACAGCAACAACAACAAACTCCCCCAAATTTCTGTTTTCCTACCAGACTTGGTACGTAAACAGGTTTTTTAAGGTGTGTATGTTAAAAAGTGTGAATGCCACTGCGCCGCTCTCTCATTCCTTTTAAGGCCATTCGTGGAGCTTTAACTCTCCGCTGTGCCAAGATTCCACACTCACACACACACAGGAACACGCACGCGCACACACATAGACGCACGCACACCATCGAGCATGCGCACACGAGGGCACAGGCAGCGTCGATGCAGTCGGGTCGGCCAACTAAAGCATCACTGCAATCAGGCAGGCAAATCTAAATCCCACTGCCTTCCCGCTTTCCGAGCACGCACGCACACACAGACACACACACACACAACACACTGACGCACGCACACGCGCCGCTCTGGCTCGATCATCAACTCGGCTACCAGGCGCACACGGTTGGGGCTGCAGCTGGCTGAGGACAGGAGGGCTGCTAAATTTAAAACACGAGAGGCAAACGCTCACATGCACACGAGACGTCTTTTCTCGTTAAGCTCAGCCTGTGCCAAAACACACAGTCGCACACACACCCAAGAGAGACCAAGCTCTGCTTCCAGTGATCTTACAGATGGCGGTGGCAGGACAGCATTGACCGAGCCACTGTGATTACTGGTTTGAGGATCTGGGGGGGGACTGGGTGTGTGTGTGTGTGTGTGTGCGCACGCAACCTCGCAGCTGGCCCCATCTGGAAATATTGTAGACTTTCATGCCACGAGGTTGATGCTACGCAAATACGTTCGAGATCGTCTTTCCACGCCGAGGAGAGAGCTCAACTCTTTGCGTGTTGCTTTATCAAACAAAATACACAGCAGAATATATGCAGAATGATTTGCAAGTTGAGAGATGTGTTAATTACCGGGTATTAAGTACGAAAGGTGTGACGGGCGTAGGCCCTAAACAAACAGGAAACTGTGTAAGAGGCGTATTTACGCTGGAGTTGATGAGAACTGCAAATTCTTGCTCAACATTATATTTGGCTGGGGCCGACGCTTCAAGAAACCATTTATTTAACCATTTAACTTCCTAGGACCAGGACTATTGCATAGCATGCATTTTTAATTTCTCCTTAAAATTTGGGGTCATTGGGACCTGATAATTATAAAAACAAATAACTATGTTTTTTGAGGATGATGCAGTTTCTGAGAATAATTCTGTCTTAGATGGACATTTGATCAAAATTTCAATGGAACACAGTAAAATCACAATTGAATAATGTGCAAAACTCTTTAACTGCGGCTTTGAAATAAAACTTAGTATTGTGGTCAAGACAATCCAACATGTCAGGTCCACATTGGTGGACACCAGGTCCAAAGAGGATAAAGTAGTGAAAAATTGATGGGTTAAATCATAACTAGTCACTAACTGACCCCTTCTTGTGTCAAAGTGTGAATTATTCTCTGCTATGTTCTAAGGACGAGGCCTGATAGTGACACCGCTGCGCGACATGAAACTCAAGATATCATGAATGATTTTCCACTGCTCCGTGGTGCGAGTATGATGTCAGTCCTTGGCAGTCTCGGACTGCTCAGCGCCAAAGCCTGCTCAACAATACAGCAGCGCCGTGGCTGCAGTTGAGAAACAAATCAATCACTTGACATAAAGAGGCGATAAACACCACCAATGACATGCAAGTGTTTGGTGGAGCCCAAAGCGTTATAAAAAGCATTTGCTCTGAGTTTTGTGAATGTAGCCTACCATGCAATAAAAAAAATCGGAGCTTCCAAGATGCAGCAAAGATAACGAGTGAAAACAAACCAAACACGGAGGAGAGATGATAAATGATCCGATTGAGGAGGAGGAGGGGGGGGAAACCCCTGAGATGGCTGGAAACAGGAAATGGCTGTGTGCGCTTCACAGTGTTTGTGTTTCTGCGAGCGACTTGTTGCTTCATGTAGATGACACAGCCTGGCACAGGCTTCTGCGGTCGGTAATCTTATTGATCATGGTGTGAGTTCTGAGAAAGGTTTACCGAAACACCTGCAAGCTTTTGCAGACGCGAAATACGCAGAGGGCTTTACAGTATTTACAACAATGTGCGTGTGGAATATTGTGGTTGGGCGTGAAATGAGGGCTTGCCACTGTGCAGGTACACCGAATTTTGGTAAATCACATGAAATGCACATCACAACAACTTTCTGAACGATTGTGTGCAGGAGCAGGTGTCTCTACCTTAGGAGGATCATAAAGTTCTAGCTGGTACCGCTCTCGTGTTGCTCCTCCTCCGCCTCTTCCTACACTCTGTGCGTCCCGAATCCTCCTGACCAGCAGGCGGCAACGTTGCCAGCGAGGTTGAGTGTCTGAGATAGTGTCATCCACCAGCAGGTACCTCAGGTGTCCCTCTTTACAGCAGCTACTCAACTCAGTCCTCCTCTGTCTCATGCTTCCGCAGCGTAACCGGCGGAAACGATCCAGGATGTTCGCGGCTGCTCCCGACACTGACAAATGAGAGGAGGCAGGGGGCGGGGCTTCTGTGTTCGCGCCTGAGGAGTTGGCGGGCAATTCGTCGGCCGTGGAGGAAGGACCGCCCAGTCTGTTGGCGCTGTTTGGTGGACTATTGTTGTTGCTGGTGGGGTTTGGGATGCTAGGAGACAGGTCCTGGGGTGAGGAAGAGGTGGGAAGGGGGCGTTTCTTTAAGAGCCGTCTTACGCTCTGTCGAATTTGGGAGACGGAGAAGTGGGTGACGTCGGGGTTGGAAGCGGTGGAGTCGGAGGAGTACCGTTCAGACATCTGGCGGCGATCTGAGCCAGAGATCTCTTCGCTGCTATGGCTACGAATGAACAGCGGCCCGCTGCCATTGCTGCGGGTCGACCCTCTGGTCATCGCCGGGTTTCCAGACAAGTTCCCCGCAGAACATCTGAGCGGTTGCTCCTGTTCCCGGCTCACCGTCACTGGCTCCGCCTTTGGGGAGACCACAGCAAAGAGCGCGGTTCCGCTGCTGGGTCGACCTGCCTCCCGGTAGTCCTGCACCCCCGAAAACGCCGTGATCCGAGCCGTCACGGCCTGCGGCTGAAGAGCGGGCGCCACTGGAGCCGGAGCGCTGCCAGTGGCGGGAGAGGAAATGTTCTGGTTGAGAGGGGTGCCATCTTTGTCGACCTCGCAGCGGAAGTGCTGGTGGAAGAGGTCGGTGAAGTGCTTGGAGAACGTCTCTGGTGGAAGCACATCGTGTTGGGGCTGCTCTCTGGCAAAGCTGCGGTAGTGTCCTGCCAGCTCCCGAGCTGTGGAAATGGCGTGCAGCTCACAGAACTCGCTCCAGCCTCTCGGGTTGGCTGCCACGCTTGGGCCTCCTCCTGCTGTTGTGGTAGCGCTGGTGTTGGCTGGATGGATAGTGTTACCATTCATTGCAGTAACCAGACTGGCTGAGAATCCCTGCTGTGAGAGACAGACAGTGAGGAGAAAGACAGGAGGAGGGAGGAGAGGGATGATGGAAGGGTGCAGAAGCAGAGAGAGACGAAGGAGGGGAGAAAGCAAGGCAGAGAAGACAGGGAGGGGGGAAGAGATGATTGAGGAACAAACAAAGAAGAGATATCGAAATGTAATTATAGAGCAAATTGAGATCACGGGTGTAGTGCAAGAAGCGCAGAGCCACCAGGAGATTATTGAAGTGCTTTTACGCCTTAGGTATGTTGCTCAATAACATCGGCGACAGCTTCTTTGGCACGAGTTTGGTAGAACCCACAGTTGGAGGGTTAATCAAATAATGAGAGAGACAAAAAAGGGAAGTATCAAAGTAAATGAATGGCAACAAGTCATTCTGACTAACTCTGAATGGGGGCCATGACTGAGGAAGTACGGCTGGAACATTTCTCAATCAACTAGCATGTCATGCTGGCAAGTCCATCTGTTTGTGTGTGCGTGTGTGTGTTTATTTGTAACCTAGCTTCTGCTTTTCTCAACATATTTCTAAATTATTGATATGAAAACGATTGTCATTTTCTTTTTAATATCATATTTTTTGAGGCTATATTGAAACTGGCTCCTTGCATCCTGAGATCCACTCCACATTCGAATTCTGGCACCACTTTCGCACTCTCAGGCCAAGGACATTCCAAATTTTAATGGTGGTTACGCGACGACTTGCAAATTTGAAAAATTACTTTGTACACACAGGAGGCTTTTACACGCTGGATGCTTAGGGGCCAAAACAACTCGTACCGAATGGCGGTTTTTCCTGTAAAATGTTTCTTTTCGACACTTAATACACCCATTTCCTATAACAGCCTTACTGGAGAGAGTGACTCGTAGTAGCGCCATTGAATTTGTAGTTAGGATTACGTTGTCCAACAATAATAAGTAGAGCAGATGAATAATCGTAGTTGTTTATCCCTGGAGGACCTCCTCTGCCACTCCACATGTCCGACCAGTGAAGTATTAAAAACAAACACTGTTATCAGTGATGTGGAACTCATGTAAAGCATTACCAAATCGACTTCTTCTGCTTCTGCAGACCTCATTTCCTCACATTATTCACCCTTTGCCTTGCTGGACAATCTCAGTATTCTTAGTTTCTTAACAGTATGTCTTTGCCAGCATTTTTTTTTGGATAGTTATCTCTGTCTAATGTGATGCCAATGAGAGGTCGCAGATAGGTGAGATCATCACATACGATGCTGTAATGATGCAGGAGCTCACCAAAGACATTCACACTGAGAACACCTTACCAACCAGCAGGTTCTTAGCAATGTTAGAAACACCAAACCAAACTACTGTTCTCTGTATGTACAGTTCTGTATGAGATTCAGCAAAGATGTGCGCCTACATACCATCATCCAGCGCAGCAGAAACAGGTCTATTCTAGGGCGCAGAAACATGAACGTGTGTACGCACGCAAGTGTGATGATGGCGCTGGCTTGGGGGTGTGAGGGTGGGGGTCCAACAGATCACAGAAAACCACAAAAACTAGGAAGAGCGGGGAGGGTGAGCGTGTGTTTGTGCGCGTAGGGTCCATTGTGGTTGAGTCAAAGATGGAGCAACAAGCCGCCTTATCGCTCAGCTAACATTTATCGCTCCTAAACGTTGACGCTCTGAGAGGAAAGCCTGTGCGTTCTCGCTGCCTCGTGACCAATAACTTTTCTTCTCTGGTATCATCGGAGCGTGCCTGCTCACACGCACGTCAATGGTCAAGACCAAACTCGGCGTTATGAAATATTGCGTCACCGAGCGGTCTGAGTGCCGTGCACCCTCTCATGACTACTTCCCCTTCCGTGGATTTTCAGGCATGCTCAGTGACGCCCCCGACCACCCCCCCCCCCCCCCCCTCCCCGCCCCCCCC
>OMPJ01017068.1:0-12084 GCA_900312935.1 Carapus acus
AGAGGGGAGTGTTTACGCTATGAGCCGGAGCAGAGCGTTTGGATGGACGTTACTATCTGGGGCGGGAGGGAACAGGTTGTTCGATCTCTTGCACGGGCCAGAAACCAGCAGAACTTTGACTTTTGCTGGGGAAAACAAAGCAAATTTCACTCGCAATTAGGGATGTCTGATATTGGCTTTTTTGCCGATATCCGATATTGTCGAACTCTCAATTTCTGATACCGATATATCAGACGCAGCTTGATGAGGTCATCATCTGTGCGCCGGTAAACGCTTCAGGAGCGCATAGGCACTATTTCGGTGTAACGCAAGCATTATTTTATCGATTTTAAAGCAAAAAAAAAAAAAAATCGATACCGATATAAAATTTTTATTGGAGCTGGGTATTGTTAAGAACCTCACGATTCGATTTCGATTCTTTGGGGAACAATTCGATTCGATTTCGATTCGACATTGTTTTAAACACTTCAATATCGATTCAGTAATAAGTCAAAATGCACAAATAATTGATAATGTTGATAATTTAATTTCACAATGTTTTTATTTTCATGCCCATATGAACAGCCAAGGTATATCATAGCATTTTTTAGCACTAAAACATCTGTCAATAGCATAAAGCAGCATCGGCATGCCGTTGGTTTAAGTGATTTCGCAAGTTTATCGTGTTACTCTTGTCGCTCGGTTCAGCTAGACACAAGTTACCCACCACTTTGCTTTTGTTCCCTGTTTAATTGGAAGTAATTCCAGACATCGGAACTCTTTCCACCGCTTGCCGTTTTGTGGGTGCGGACGCCGGCAGCTTCCGTACATAAAACGCGATTCACAAGATGTTGCGCCAGGGGGTGAATCGATTCAGCGGTAGTGCTGAATCGATATCGAATCGAAGGGGGGATCATTTCGATGCATCGACTCTTCGATATTTTTACCCCCCCCTAATTTTAATGCTAATATCGGGCCGAAAACATCGGTGGGCCGATATTATCGGACATCTCTACTCGCAATAGTATTCGTTTCAATCTCATACTTATGCCTGCAAGGTGTTAAGTCTTCTGGTGGAGTCCAACATCAGCAGTTTATCCAGTATATTCAACATTAAAACATTGTAACTGCTTGAGGAGCGAGAGAAATATGGTGGCGTGGCTAAGGGGGGGTCTGGCTGCGAGTTGCCCATTTAATGGTGTTGGTGTGGGATCCAGTTCGCTGCCTTACCTGTCTGACCGTACGCAAAGATGCAGGCGTTGTAGCCCATGAAGGCGTTGTTGAGCAGACTCTCCCCGAGGTTTCCGAACACAACATCCTGACCTGCGGCAGCGAAGGGGAAAAATGCACAGTGACCTTCGATGCTTTGAGAAGACAGGCAGCCGCTGACTCACCGCGCTGCCTTTGCAACAGCAAAGTTAAACTGAAACATTCACGCACACTCATCCACCACCTGCCCCCGCCCCATACCAAACTCTCTTTTCTCCTAAAAATCATTTCACATTTCATACAGCAACCTGCTGGTGGTGTCGCGGCTTTGCTTAATTAGCATGCGAAACATCTTTGTACGCTTTAACGAGTAAACAATGAGTCACTCAGCAAACTTTGTTTTTTTGTTGTTTTTTCCCCCCATCCACAGATTGAAAAGCTCCTTCATCACACCCCCTCCGGAGGATTGCTCCATAAATAGCTGCGAATATCAGGGAACACACCGTCAGGAGATAAATCTGAGAAATGACTCACCAGGCGCTGAAGTCTGATATGAGCGACGAAAAAAAAAAAAAAAAGAATATACACCAAATCTGTGAACACACACACACACACTCAAAAGTTACTCACCGGCAAATTTGTCCTTTTCTGCGTCATCCATGGACCAGAAGCAGTAGTCATACGCGAAAACCTGACACAAAAGATGCATTATTTATTTGAATGTTAGGGATCGTAATTGCTACCTGACCATAGGAGGATGCTGCTTACCGCACATTTGCATAATTCTAATTATCATGCAAATTCAAAGCAGGGTTTGATTTAATGCTCACCTTTGGCTGATTCCTGCAGGGAGGAGAGAGAAGAGAAGAAACACAATTTATCAGCTGGTGATTAAATTTACATAGGTGAGACACCCAAAAACTTCAGTTGTGGAATGATTGAGAGGGAAACCGAAACAAAAAATAAATAAAAATAAAAAGTTTTGAAGAAATAACAGACTGACCAAGCTTGAGGGTGTCACTCACACAGAGGGGGCTCGTGAAATCACACACACAGACACACACAATTTGCAGGGTCTTGCTGCCTGCGTTTCCAAGATGAAGGCAGGGATCATAGTTCACTCTCACACGGACACAAACAAACACACACACTTTATCTCTGCATCTGCTTTTACATAAAACAAATCTGTATTTCGTCCTCGTCTTCCTTTGACCTCCCCGTCCCCGAGTGCGCAGCGCGTCATGCGCGGTTATGAATAGGCGACACTATTTCTGGCCGCGCAAATCAACAACCTGAGCACATCGGGCCGGCCAAGTGGAGAGAATCTGCTGGCGATAATGAGATGCTGCACTGCCACAGGACTTGATTCATTACTCATCGATTCGCTTTCTCTTGAGGGACGCGTAATGATTCGGCCAATCAGACGAATCAGGGCGGCGGAAAGCTGCTTGTCCCAAATGTCCAATTCCTCCCGTCGATACCAGGGTCCCGCGCCTTGTTGGACGTCTTTAATCACCGTTCACCGACACGCGCCCTCTCTCTACGTCGGAGTCGCGGCTAAAATGAGCGGCTTGTCAGCAAAAGCAAGATTAGCTTTTCCTCTGGCGATGCGAATAAAGAAGCGAGGGACAAGAGTCGCCGCAATGCAAAATGGCTGCGGGTGGAAATTCAGCTGCATAGGAGAGTGGCTGGGACTAAGATGCCGTTAGATCACACAGGAGGCTTGAAAATCTGTCAAGGTGACTAATTCCCTCTAGCTCGATGTGAATCAAGAGGGGAATGTGGCCTTCAGGGGCACTTAGATTCTTGAAGCCTCTCCTAGGGCACCGTCACTTTTCCCGCATCCGCATTTGCCACCAGCTTTGACACCCTAACACGACTTTTAGGCTACGGCCACAGCCTCCGAATGCAAGTCATCACGAGCGACTCCGCGCTCCGTCCAGGACGTGTCAACTTTGATTACCAAGCACATTTGAGGCTGTGTGCGCCGATCAATCGTCAAGGTTGGAGCAGCGGGTGCACCTCCCCGCGCGAAACACAATGAGGCCCGGCCGAGGAGCTCGGGAAACGCGGACCCCTCGCAGGGGGGAGAGGACAGAAAAATGTGCTCAAAATAAGGTTGCAAATTTAGTCAGGGGGGGCCACAGTGTGTGTGCGTAATGAAACAAGGCCTCCCTGTGTGAGGCTCGGCTGGTCCATGAAAGAGCAACATTAAGTCCTGTCCTGTCCTGGGCTGGCGAGGACATTCCTGAGATAACTGGCAGAGCCTCACAGCTCCAAGGAGTCACTGCCCGAGCAGCAGCGGGAGGAGGAGTAAGTGGAGGAGGAGGAGGGGATGAAGTTCATTTAGACGGGCTAAGCGGGTTTTAGAATCAACATGGCTACATTATTGAACTTGAATGTAAATATAAGGCCACATACAAGGGCTCACGCCTTAATTGGACAGTAGGGAACACTGGGAAATTAAAAGAAACAAATTTGCATAGGGCCAATGCCAAGGTAAAACAGAGCTTAGTCTTTAGTGTCTCGTCTTGACAGTTGGTGAACCACATTTAATACCATGGCCGCAACCAATCGTATGATACAGTATCTGTCTTGGATCAAAAAATAAACATGACTGATATGGGAAACACCTTCAAATCAATCTATCAAAGCCTTTGCAAAGTGCCAGTTGGGTGTTCACTTTCGATAAAAATCTGCATCTGCACAAGATCGCGAGATTAGTTGTTGCCTGCTGGTCCTCATCCGAAACTCTGGACTGATTATCCGATGTTTGCAAATCTTAAAGGAAGAAAATAAATCCACAAAAAAGGCACAACGTGTGAAATGTGTGAAGGGAATCGGGCTAAATTGGGACTGCTTGGCGGAAGCGGGCCCAAAAATAGTTTGGCGTCGCTTTCTGCCTTGGTGTGACCCTGCAGCCGCGCCGTGATAGTAGAAGTGATTGTTTCTACTGAGGTGGAGCCTGAAAAACCTGTCGACAGCCAGCCCCCAAAAGGGGAAATGCACTGCGTCCGAATGCCCTGGAGCGCGTTGGGCAGACAACAAATGAGAGTTGTCCACGTGCGTATGCGAGCAGACTGAATGGCACAACACATGGGAAAAGCATTTTTCCCTTTGACAAAGACGGGGATTCATACTCATGGGGATGAAGGGGACAGCCAAGAGGGCAGCACGGGGGGGGATTTAGTGAACCATGTAACCTGAGCGAGTGCCAAAAAAGCAAAGGGAGCATCTATCTGGCGATGTTCACAGAAAGAAGAGCTGCACCATCACCATCATTTAAGATAAAATGTATGGACAGGACACAGCTGTGACCTGCATAGCCAAGAAAACAAAGATATTGATTTGGTGGTATGATAAATAAAATAAAAATGAGGGAGCACAGCCCCTTGAAGGTGGTTTTGTTGTCGCGATTCTCATCTCAATCCCTCTCAGGCGCACGCCTGGGCGCTTTAAACCCAACACGTGCCTCTATGCGTCTGTTCCATCTGCTTCTGACGCGAGCCAAGACCGAGCGGGAACAGACACACCCTTTATGAAGAGGGGAACGAAGGAGAGGGAGAGAGAGAGAGAAAGAGAAAGAAAGAGGGAGAGGGTGGTGGAAGGGAGGAGAGGAGTCATGATGAAGGGAGGATTTGGAGGGGTGATGATGGGTGGAGGCTCTGAGCATCCACAACCAGAAAGGCCTGCATTCACTCTGCTGTGTGTAGACATTTTTAGGTTACACATACACACCCACACGCACCCACACACACACACACACACACACACACACACACACCCTGGGAAAAAATTCTCAGAATTTTCCAAAACCCTTTGATCAAACTTTTTGCAAACTACCAATATATTTATTGTCATTCAATGTTCCTTGTTTGCAGTGACGCACCAAAGCAAATTCCTCACATGTTTAAGAGTGCTTTTGGCCATAAAACCTGATTCTGATGTTTATTCTCATGAATATGACACAAATCAGTGCTTTTTCCCCCCACAAAAAGCATACACAGACAAAATTGGCACAAGCTGAGCGTGTGTCGGTGTCAGTCGGGAATTTGTCTTTGTAAATACCTTTCTTTGGACATGTTTTAACCAGAATATGCCACCCTCGCAGCATTTCCTCACTCGCCTCACAGCGCCCATTGCACAGTCTGGGCACGTACGCGCAGAGATCGCCAGAATCCTATCAAGTCAGCGCATGTTTGTGGGATAATCCCATCCCATTTATTTTTTTTCCTCCCACTTTTCTTTCTTTTTTTTTTACAGAAGAAAGGTCAAATGTTGGCAAACCTTCCATGTAAGTGCACTGATGGGTGCTAATCTAATCAATCGTCCATCCAATTTTACACGTGTGAGAAGCGGGGGAATACCTTCCGCTATGCTACCATCAAAAACAGTACCGCGGAATAATATGGCCTTAAAGAGCTCAATGTTGAGCTCCATCGCCACATCAACATCAACGGAGCCGCTCCGAGCTTCACAATGGAGGGATTTACTGCACGCCTTGTGGAAGGGACAGATGGACATGCTCCTTTGTGGACACACAGAGCGCTCATCCCACTATTTAAACTGTGTGTTCCCCCTTGTGGACTTAACTTTACTTTAATTATATGCCTCTATGACTGTTTTGATAGTAAAAGGGCCTGGGGCAAATACTACAATATCAGCTGGATTACTCGACAGGCTCAAACTGAAGAGGTGGTTGTGGGCTCGCTAAAATTCTTTGAGGCTTACCGGGGGTCTCCTTGGTTTATGCTGATGCTGGCCGGGTGCAGAATTGTTTGGTTCCCTTCCATCTCCACGACACATTTTGTGCTTATGTCCTTTTCTGGATAGAAACAAAACAACAACAACACCCGAACAAGTAAAGCTGAGAGATAAATGCATTTTCCATAACAGAGAGAAGTAATGGCAGATTTCTAAAGGGATCATACTGGGCTTCTTTTATTCTTTTTTTATGACAGGTTTGTACAGAGCTCATTGTGAGACTTACAAGTGATCGCTCTCACTCTCACAGCTCATCACTATCTAGCAGGTGGCGCTCTGGCTTGTCGGGCCGTTGCGATTAATCACAAGACAAACAGCCAAATATGGCTGCCGGTACTGTTTTATTGCTGGTGATTCATCCTGCAGACTGCCTGCACACACACAGACATTCTGCTACACCCCAAGCAGGCGGAGAAGGGAACAGCGAGGGTCATGCCGTCTCTTCCTCATTCCCACCTACAAAAGCCAAACAGGCAGAGACGCGGCCGCAACTTCCTGCCAGCGCAGGAATTAGGGCACGTGTGTAAGGTTACAGTCGCCTCTGAAGGGCACTGCCACTGTCACAAAACACATTAAATGCAGGTGGAATTGTGCAGAAAGTCAGCCCGCTTTTGTTTTCCTTTACCAGCTCCTGATTGGCTCCATGTTCGCTGCTTCGTTCCATTTTTTTTTTTTTTTGAGGAACACAGTGACACATTACACAGCAGCAGGGTTGGCAGATTAGCAGTTATGTCAGACACAGTTTGCGACGTGAAAGTGCATGTGACCAAGAGCCCGTAAAACGGGGATAACAAGGTTGACGTGCCAGTGAGAAAGCTGACTCAATATGTCACCTTCACCTCCATTCGAGTAATGGAGGCCACACGAACTGTCCCTTACACATTTAATGTCACTGCCATTCCCACAAACTTCTGCCAAAACTGCAATCATCCGCTCTAAGAAGAAAATTGACAATGTCGAAACAAACGCAGGTAAAACAATCTCCATATAATACCAAAATAGACAGGGAAGTCTTCGTTGTTTTCACTAACCTTACTTAAAGTTGGCAAGTGTAATCTTGCAGTAGCATTAGTTGAGTGTAGCAAAGACATGTAACACTAACACAGAGCGAATTTACTATACAAGGCTCTTGTTGGGCTTTGAAATGTACTTAAAGAACAACAACAACATCATAAAAAGATGCATAAGGTCACATGGCACTCACCCCTCCTGTTCAGTGGTCGGACACGTACAGCAACCTTTACATTCGAGTCATTCAGGCTGTTTTCATCCATTATGACCTCTGCATGAATGAATATGAAATTTAAAAATAAGGCAGATTACGGTCTGGCCATTTACTTCTCTCAAAGATCTACCGGTGTGTTCAATCGGTTTATTCGGCAACTCCCAGGGTTTATTTTGCGATAACATGTGAAAACAAAACATAACTATTTTGTTGGGAGCCGAAACAATAAGCGGGCAGCAAACCATCACTGTATCTGAATAAAATGAGAAATTATTCGGCTTTAGAATCATGAAACCAACCGTGAGAGAGTGCGCAGTTGTCTGCCTGTCACGGAGTTCCTCAGGTAACACAGCAGCTGCTAGCCCCTGCGGACGCTAACCGGAGCAGCAAAACCTTAACAAACGCGCACAAGGTGTTATAAACCATCACAAAAGTGCAATGTTTCCACTTGCAATCTAGTCTACTACTGCCTTTCAGACTAATGCAAAAACACACTTACGACCGCGCAAGGTTCATTCTATGGAATCGTCCACCTGTTGCATTTCCTGAAACTTCCAGTCAAACCATGTCCACTGGTAGCTAAAGGGATTTACCGTCAGATTACTCAGCTTTACATTTCAAACGGGTGTTAGCGACATCTGCTGGCCACTACGGGCACTGAATAAGTAATACATTCACCTTGTAAGCTTAAACCCCCTACTACTACTGCAAGTACCACTAATGGTAATATTTGCAATATTGATAATGATGGTAGGTAGTATTATCATGATGTATTGCAATATTGCTATTTCTGTAAACTGACGGTACAGTTTTGTAGTATAGTGTTATCCTTAAAATAGTTGGTTCTGTGTAATTATCATCATTACTATCATCATCTTTATCATCATTAGTAGTTGTAGTAGTAGTAGCAGCAGCAGTAATGGAGGTAGTCACCTAATTTCCTTATTAACATCACTCTGTGATGGCGAAAGAGAAAGCTATAGAAGATATTTGTATTGTAAATGTAGCCTGCGTTTGTAAGAGGGGCGTTGAGACAGATCAGGTATTATTCTGCGTAAATGTCATGCATGTCCGAAATTATGCATAATCAATACAAATGGCTGATAAAAGAAAACATTTGCAGCACAGTAATATTTTTTGTCGGTTAGAAAGAGGTTGTAACAGAATGTTACATTTCTGCGCAGAATGTGGATTGAATTGAGCTTATTTATTGCCGTTTTTAATGTACAAGAGAGCCTTGCACTGTTCAGACATTTTTCAATTGTAAAATCTCATTCATTCCGAAACTTCATTTTACGACATTGTACGACGACTCTCAATGTTTTACGACAGAGGGCAGCGTGGTGTTGTTTACAACACTTTGCTTTCTCCGGTTTGCGCAACAAATGTACACCCTCTAATCGGACCACACGGTTGACTGTGGATTGTATACCTCACGGGCAAGATGGGAAAGCCAAAGAAGAAGAGTAAGTGAATGAATCTACTGCGTAAGGCACTTGAATCCGCTCCTCTTTAATTGACGTAGCTACCTGCTAATGCTAACTACAGTACATGATTGTCATCACATCTCTCAGCAGAAAGACTGTCACGTCCTTATTCCAACTCATTTGTCAATTAAAGAGTAGCGTCGTCAGTGGTTGCTTAACACTTTCAATCCAGCATTTTAGTAAATGAGTTAAGATAAACTACTAAAAAGTCATGTCACCTTGCATGAGCTAAGTAATTCTTAACCATCGTGCAAAATGTGGGATCGTCATCATTGTAACTGTAATTATGCTGCTGTATCGTTAGTAAATAATTGTAACATCTCTCTAGACGACCAAAGTACAGCTGAACTCATGATGATGACCATTGCTGAGGTCATCCAGCAACTGGTTGAAGCTCATGAAACAGGCAAAGATATCAACCTCAACAAGTAAGACACTCAAGCACCTGTCTACAACTGACGGCTTTTTTAAATATAAATGATCTGTAGATATACTGAATATCTGTTGCAATACTGTGGATATTTAAAGATGTTTAATGGATTGTTTGAAGAGCATTGCTGTTGTAATTCTGTCTCAATCTGATTATCCATTTGATCATAAACAAAAAAATGTTATGACTGTCGTAGCGATGAAAGCCTTGCAAAATATTTATTATTATTAATATTTAATTATTAATATTTCTACTTTATTTTTCAGATGCAGTATTTCATTACTTTTGTGATCTGTAGCACTCTAGAGTGTTTCATTGGAACAATTGAGTGGAAAGTCATAGTATCAAAAGTGTCACCTTCATGCACATTTAACATTAAGGTCACATTTTCCACATCGATTGTCATCCTGATCCTCTTACTTAGGAAAAAATGCTCAACCTCACACTAGCGACACTCATCTAAATCTTTGACGACAGGGTGAAGACAAAGACCTCAGCCAAATACGGCCTTACGTCCCAGCCTCGGCTGGTGGACATCATTGCCGCTGTCCCACCACAGTACCGCCAGGCACTGGTGCCTAAACTCAAGGCTAAGCCAATCCGCACAGCCAGCGGGGTGAGTCACAACCTTTTAATCTCCCCCAAACATTTACTTATTTAAAAAATCCTTCAATTTGTTATAGATACTAATGAGAAAAATCTCTAAGAGTGCTCTGCTTTTTCTCAGATTGCTGTGGTGGCTGTGATGTGCAAGCCTCATCGTTGCCCACACATCAGCTTCACAGGCAACATTTGTGTGTAAGTGCTACAACACATTCCAGTGTTTTTTGTTTTGAATTATCAATTAAAATTCGCTTTTATATGTCACCATACTCATGCAGCTACTGTCCTGGTGGACCAGATTCTGACTTTGAGTACTCCACACAGTCTTACACCGGTTATGAGGTAGGCGTGTGTCCCTCATTTCAAACTGCACTTTCCTCCTTTTTCCTCCCAGATTATGCAAACTGCCCCGAAGTTAAATGTGTTCAGTTAAGTTTAAGTTTGTGAAAACGTAAACAAATAAAGTTGAATTCTAAATATTGCTCTTTGACAATTTTTACTTGTTTCCATTCTTTATTTCTGTGACTTATTAGTTATTTAGCTTGTTTTTTCTCTAGTTTGTTTGCTAGCTTGTTTTCATTAGCTTGCACCAGTGCTATACTACTCTACTGTTATTATCAGTATGCCTGATGTAAATAAATAGAGTAAGAGGTGCAGTCCGGATGTCCATAGCATTGTTTTTGTTTTTTCCTGCAGCCGACATCCATGAGAGCCATCAGGGCGCGCTATGACCCCTTTCTGCAGACGCGACATCGCGTTGAGCAGGTACATCACCTGCAGACACCTATTGGAAAATCAGGACCAATTTGTGATTTTACATGAATTATTACCATCTAGTTGACTCATGAACGTTTGTTTGAGTTCTCCCTTCCTCTCCTCCGTGTATGGTCATTAGTGGGCACAAGAACAGGCTGCGTATTCATATTCATGCGTCACAGCTATCGATAATGTGCTTAGTGTGCACTAATGAGTATGGCAGCTTTTAGCCGTGGAGCTCTGGCCTCGAGCAGGTTGTTAGTTTAAATGATGGCTCCATTAGTTTGCAGCAGTGGTGAATAAGCCTTCATTAAGGAGCGTATTTCTGACTTTGATTTTTTTTTTTTTCAACTTCGGCCATCAGAGCATGATGCAGATGTTACAGCCATGAGTCCAAGTATCTTTACCGCCCTTTCACCTAAATAAATGAAAGGCGGTGGTCAGGATTATGCTAATCAAAAAGCTTACCCACATTTCCTTCACGATGCCCCAGCTGAAGCAGCTCGGCCACAGCGTGGACAAGGTGGAATTCATCGTCATGGGCGGCACCTTCATGGCTCTGGCGGAGGAGTACCGGGACTATTTCATCAGGAGCCTGCACGACGCCTTGTCCGGTCACACCTCCAACAACGTGGCTGAGGCCGTCAGGTGTGTAATTGCAGCCTCCTTTGAGCACTATCATACCTACATTGGCACACACACACACACTCAGGTCATCTTTTTTAACAATTCTGAAGTGAGCATAACTAATCCAAACACTGTCACATTCGCCTCCAATAATCCAAATATGGCAACGACTGGGAGAGACAGGCCAATTAATGTATTTTTACCTGGACTTGTCTCCTCACATGGGATTATTCACCAGCAGAGGGCGCTGTTTGATTATACACCGCACCACAGCATCTTTATCGACTAGATTCATTGAGAGGGATGAGAAAACGAACTCGGGCTCTCATTCTGTCTGCAGCAGGGCTACATCACACACACGCAAACACACACACACACTTGCGATGACTCTTCACCACCCACTGGCCAAACTCCTCAAACTACCAAGTCCCTGGCAAAGACAATCCCTGTCTATTCCCCTTGATAACATACCAGACTCCTGAAAATCTTTGGAACAAAAATTGCCTCTCCTCCACACGGATGATTAACAGTTTTGACTTGGTGAGCGGGAGAGTCAGAGAGAGAGCACCAACGCGTAATTGTTTGACGAGGTGCATACAGCGCCGACGGCTCGGACAGAATAATGACTTGTTTGTCAGAGAGGAGAGCCATTTAACGCCTCCCCAAAGCCTCGATAAGAACCCCAACCTGCGTGCATTGTCTCCATTCATGTATGAATCCCTTCCCGCCTGTGTGTTTGCTCGGTGAGGCACTTTGTGGTAAGCTTGTGCGTGAGCACCCTCAGAGATGTGACTCGGGAGCTTGCCAGGAATCGTCACCGATTCCTCTCTTAGACACTTTTTGGTTTATGCACCACGGTAACGTCAATTGTGGCAGGTGCTAATCAGTTTGACACAGAGGTTGCCTTGACAGGTTTGGCCTCCCTGACACAACCTTATCTCCAACAGGTTTTCCCTCTTGTGTGTGTGTGTGTGTGTGTGTGTGTGTGTGTGCGTGTGCAGCAC
>OMPJ01017071.1:0-12913 GCA_900312935.1 Carapus acus
TTGTTGTGTGTGTGTGTGCGTGCGTGCGTGTGTGTGTGTATGTGCGTGCGTGTCTGTGTGTGCGTGTATGTGTGTGTGTGAGAGCGAGAGATAGTGTGTGTGTGTGTGTGTGTGTGTGTGTGTGTGTGTGTGTGTGTGTGTGTCTACTAGTGGAAAAATGAAGCTGGGAGAGCCGGAGCGCGAAGCAGTGCCAGTCCGCTGCCGCTGCTCGCTGCCGCGGGCTGGACTGGATTACTGAGCCCGAGATATCCACTGACAGCGGAGGCAGACAAAAAAACAAACGGGGGAAGAAGAGAAGAGCAAAGAGTCGTTTGTTTTTTGTATCGCACAGCTCCAAAAGCCGGGGGAGTCTTGCAGAATACAGGTTTTTCTTCTCCTCACAGCGATATTTGGGGAGGCTTGTTTGTGTGTCAGTAGATTAGTGCTGGCACAGGGCATCAGGTTAAAAGGATAGAGAAGGGCTAGAGAAAAGCTCCTCGCAGTCAAGGTGGATTTCTCTCTTTTTCTTTGTAGGGGGTTGCTTTTGGGTTGTTACAAAGCATAACATCTGCGCGGAGGGAGGAGGATGAGACGGTTTTGGAGTGGTTGCCGCAAAAATAGAGGGATGCCACGGTAGCCTCCTCGGCTGTGGCTTTGTTGTGTGTCAAATTCTGCGATGTGACGGTGTGTTTACATATGGTACCGTGCAGGGATACACGGGTGTGTGTGTGTGTGTGCGCGCACTTCCATCAACGCCGAGTCTATAACGCCTGAGCGTCTGTCGGATATGATGATGTAAAGTTGAGGGTGTGGGGGAGCAGGCTGAGTATGACAGGTTGTTCGTTTGGTTTGCGGAAAGGTGTGTTCACGGAGCCCAGCTGCATTACGGTGAGGCTGGATTGCTCACAAAGAGGACGTGTAGTTGGATGGTTCAGTTTCCTCCTAAATAGCAGAGCATGTGTGTGATGTCATGGAAGAGAATTGATATTCAGGACACACACAGAGGCCATATGTGTTTTACACTACAATACCAGAGTAAGTTTCTGTAGCTCCACGGCCGACGAGGTAGACTGTGCCTTGAGAGGCCTTTAGGAGAGGAAGACTGCAAGCTGTTGAATGTTTTATCCTAATGTGGGACTAATGGAGCAGAAATGCAGCCAAATGCCTGCAGTGTCAGACAGTGAAAGGATGACACCCTGAGCTCTGTGCATGCAAACACTTTGTTAAGTGGTCTTGTCATAATTGTTTTTAACCCCCTCCAAGGACAGCTCCCAACTAAATTAAAACTGCCTGTATGTGTGTGACAAATGTGTTGTTTGTTGTGCAAAGAATTCTGCCAGGTCTAATTTCTGGATGAGTGTGTCTGAGTACAATTGAGCTTGGAGAGGGTTGCACATGATGAAAGAATTAATTTGGAATTTGCAATTTGAGTGCATGCCTTAGTCCATTAGCCATCATTGTATGGCTGTTAAACTCAAGTTTGAAGATGAGTTCAATGGCTAAGATAACTTAGCCCCTTAACTCTTAGTCTCACCGATGGCACATGAAATGTATTTGTTAGAGATGTCCGAAAATATCGGCCCACCGGTATTATCGACCCGATATTAGCATAAAAATGTAATATCGGTATCGGGTTTTTTTTTGCTTTAAAACCGTTAAGATAAAAACCGATAAAAATAAAATAATGCTTGCGTTACACCGAAATAGTGCCTATGCGCTTTTGAAGCGTTTGCCGGCGCACATATCGGTATCGACTGTTATCGGTATCGACTGTTATAGGTATCGGTAAATCGAGAGTTGGACAATATCGGATATCGGCAAAAAAGCCAATATCGGACATCCCTAGATGAAAGGTTGTCATTTTTAAGTAGTCCTCCCAAGAGAGATGCCTAAGTTCATGTTGGGAGCAGCATCAAACCAAAGTAAAGGAAGTAAAACCTCAATTGTTAAAAGCAAACAAACCTGAAAGTGTGCGTTTGTGTTACAAGCTTGGCGAAGCCTTTAGAAGCACCAATAACAGAGCTCTTACAGTATAACGCAAAAATACAATCATCTCTGCAGAGTTTAATGACCTGGTGATGTGTGAAAACAGTATTCTCAGCGGATTAGCCCGTCGCTGCCCTAATAAAATGTTCATCTGGTAGTATGTAGAGGAGCAACAACTATCCGTATATTACGCTGCACCTCTGCGGGAATGGCTCATTGACTAAATGTAGCATTTAACTTGCGAAGTGAACATGTTGCAAATGCATGCTTTTCTCTCCCCCTCTCCCTCTTTGTCGTGCAGGGTGGTGAGTTTGCTGACCTCGGGTAAGAAGAGTAGAGTCTTTTTCAGGGGAAAGATGTGGCGTCACCTGCCCAGCTCACCATGGCGGGACATGTCCACTGAGCAGACATTTTCCTTAACCTGAAAACCTTCCTTTGCCCTGGATTTGACCGCGTGGTTGATAACGCATTCAATATATTATTTCACTTCTCTGTCAAAGGATTTGATGGACGCCCTCTTGGGATCTTAGGTCTGAACTTAGGTCTTCTGTCTTAAAACTTTTGCATCTCACGTCAAAGCCCTACCTGGATACTACATGGTAATGGTGGATTTAACGCGTTGAGAACCCTCACTGGGATATAGCGGAGACCTTTCCAGTGCAATATATACAAGTGGTGGTCGAGAGGAACCAGCTTTTGGCCTTTGACGTGTTTGATTCTCCATTAGAGAGGGCTCCGTCAAGGACATGGATGGCCCTCGATCAAGTGGCCTTCGCAAGAAGAGGAAGTCGAGGTCAGAGAGGGATCGGGACAGGAGATCGAATGGGATAAGGAACAACCACGTCAAGGGCTCCGTCTTTCGCTTCTCCTCGGATTCAGAGCGGGAAGGGGGAAGGGGACCGTCGTCGTCGTCGCGCCCCAGACCTCCTCGACGCAAGCGAAAGGAGTCTACTTCCGCTGAAGAGGACATCATCGACGGCTTTTCCATCACCGGGTTCATGACATGGGAGGCGCTTGAGGTGAGTCAGGGAATCCCTTTTGATTTTTCCACGTCTCCTCTCCTGTTTGATGGCACAAGGTTGAGAACCTCTTAACGTGTGTAAAAATGTGTTTGCTTTTGTTTGCAGCTCAGCGCCTCTCTCACTGAGCCGGTTCACCTCTTGGCTACCACTTGCATATTTGATTGTTGTTGTGTGTGTGTGTGAGTGTGAGCGTGTGTGAGAGAGAGAGAGAGAGAGAGAAAGAGTTACAATTCAACAGATGTAGCTTTAAATGCAGAGCTGCAGCCAGAGATGATTATCTATCCCAGGGAGAGGGCGTTGTTGTATGTGAAACTGAGGATTTGTTTTCACCAAAATTTCCCGGCAAGGGTTCGCAGCAGTTGAGGGATGTGCTGCCATGGTGGTAGCAGCGGTGCACGCCTGTGTCCTGAGAAAAGGGAGAGCAACATGATCCACGAGAATAATTAATTGTACACCAGCTACACATTTTCTTGTGGAATGCATAACCAGACAGGGCAGCCCTCTGATTATACTGTCTATGCAGTGTGACTTGTGAGCTGTCTGTCTTGGCCAATGGCATGCAGCCTGTGTGCTTGTTGGCCACAGTTTACTGTAGACATTGTTGCATAATTATCAATCAGCCTCTAAGGGGCAGAGTTCAAGCTCATCTTATGTCAGCAGTATCTAAAAAGTGTGTGTTTGTGTGTGTGTGTTTACAAGGTCAGGCTGCAGGCTGTCTGGGAATAACACAGACTGACTTGCAGTTTGTAATGTATGCAGTGTGATACCAGGCCCTTGTGTGCAGTGGCCGTATCTCTCGGCTCCTGTATGTTAAGAAGCCGGATCCCTCTGTGCCTCCGATATCCTCGGAGCAGCGCTCCAGCGCAGAACTCCTCTTCCGCCTCTCTCTTCGTCAGCACTCACTCCCATTTATCTCCCTCTATTCCGCGACCTGCAGGCCTCTCGTCTCTCTTTCACCCCGCGTTTTCACGACCTCCCTTTCTATTTGTACGCTCAGGTCATGCAGCTTGACACTGTTGTGTTAAGGACTCCTACGTTTGATATTTCAAGGGCACCACTCTTGATTTTGACAATGCAAGGTCACTGTATACAGTTGAAAGGCAGAACAAAAGGAAGAAAGCACCGCCACTTTGTTTGAATCGTTGTGTGATTTCCGCTAATTATCTGTGTTTGAGTTCTGGCTCCTCATTGAAATGATCAGTCGCAATGGGCTTTTAAAGTTCAATGGACATTTGTTTGTTGGATAAGGCAATCCTTTTTAAAAATTATTGTTTCACGAGAGCGGCTTCTCCAGGTATTATGACATTACATGAAGTACTGAGAGCACTTAATTATACGTGAGTGCGGCGTGTCCACTGCTTGCTCTTGTGATGACTCCGTTCATTTTTCAAGGCCGTTACCTGATGTTGATCTAACAATTAATGAGCTTATAATGGATCAAAATAGAAATAAAGTTAAGTTGTCTCGGAAAGGGTGTCTGTGACAGATTTGCCGTGATTTTACAACGTAGGTTCATTCAGCGTTTTATCTGACTCAGATGAATGGAAAAATAGACTTGTAAATGGCAGTATCGAAAACATTGTACCACAGCTGCTTCACATCAGTAACTTTGAGCCTTACTTGTAAAAGTTTGTTTGTTGATGTTGGAAAAAAATCAATGTAATAAGACAAAGATCCAAACTAAGCTTTCTCTTTTGTTTTCCAATGTGAAGAAGTAGTGTTAGAATTTGGAAAGAAAACACTACACATGTCAGAGATATTAAGAGTATTTCTAGTGTGGAATTTTGGTTCCCAGATCGAATATTGTTTCATTGGGTAGTTGGATGCAAACATCCTTCTTTTTTTTATAATTATCTAACTGAACTCAACACCTCGAAAACCAAGGAGCTGGCGATTGACTCTGGCTGAGGAAGCTATGGTCCTTCAACGTTCTACCAGTCCGTGGTGGCCAGCGTTCTGTTCTACAAGGTATTGTGCAGGGGGGGCAACGTCACAATGAGGGTATCATCCAGGCTTGACAAACTGCTCAGGCGGGCTGGCTCTGTGGTCAGCATGAAGCCGGACTCGGTGGTGTCAGCGGCGAGGAAGAGGACCCCTAACCAACTGCTTGCCATCATGGACGATGTCAGACACCCTCTGAACACTGTCATCAGCAGCCAGAGGAGCTTGTACAGTGATCGGCCGCCACTCTTCAAGTGCAGGACCAACAGTCTTAAGAACTCATTTGTCACGTTGACCATGAAACTTGACAATTTCTCAGCTGAGGTGAGGAGGGAGGAACGAGGGTGTCGGGAAGGGAAGTGATGGACATAACAGCAGAGCAGTGCATTACAGGATAACGCTTCTTCGCACATTGACTGTGCCTCACACATTTCACTTCACTGTGGATTATATAACATTCCCCCCTCTCCACCACAAAACAACCCCTCCCTGCCCACAATTCAACACACGACTACTACCTCTGTGGTTCAGTTCTCTTCTCCCTTTCTGTACTGAAAACATAAATACAGTTGCGTTTTTCAGCTGTCCACCGCTGTTCCTTACACAATGAGCATGTGTCCCGTACAGCGAAAGAATCTCCCATGTGAAGTCAAAATTAAAAGAATCACCTCGGAGGCTGTCTGGCACTCTTTGCAGTTGCTACCTCCGAGTCCTCCACTGCATACTAGCCACACCAAAAGGAGTTCCAATTTCAGGACATTCAACTTGACAGAAAGAATACAGCAAACAGAGGCACTGTCGAATGCAGCCATAGCAACTTAAAGGTAGCAGAGACTTGTGACATGAAAGTGAATGGTTTACTTGGCAGGAGCAGCCAGATATAGCCCGGGGTGTCTGGATGAGATGAATGTATCTCCGTGAATACATCTGAAGTGCCCTTGAGCAACCGTCTTCACTTCACACATGTACTTGACAACAACTTCACACACACACATTTACCCCATTATTCTGTTCCGTTATGTGTCAAACCAAAGAAGACTGTAACAGGGAGGTTTATAGATGTACAAAGTAGATGGCAGGCAAATGAAGACTGGGTTTGGCGACTGATAGTGAGTCAATTGGCAAGTTGCAAAGAACGCAAAAAAAACAGCTATTCATAATTTGGCTGCACGGATGGAGCCATCTAGACAGCAGGAACAGGTAGACGGGCTGTGCGCCTCGCTCAAGGACATGTAGACACTTTTTCTCCAATTCCAAGATAAAAGTGTTACCATCTGAGGCATGCCCCAGTTTGTAGCACTGTATATAGCCCCTCTTTGCCCTTTGATAGAAATGTAGGTGTTCCTGCTTAATCACCAGATTTGAATATCTCTGTAGATAAAGAGTGATAGGCTACTTATCCACACACTTAATAATGTGAATTGGATGGATCGTTTTATCTTAAATGTTAATCTTGAGGGTTTTTTTTTTTTTTTTTTTAACAAACATACAGTATATACAGTACTTCATCCCAATGTTTAATGATGTGGATGCAGAGCTGTGACTTCCACTTCGTGTCTCTGAAGTTTCTAGCTTTTAACAGACAACATGAAAAGAGGTGAAGGAGATCTCTTTGTATACCTGGACCATAGCTTGAGCACATCACACCAGGTTGAGTGTTGAGTGTGGCTCATATTGTCTGAATAAAGTTAAACCCAGATGAGGTCACCTCCCTCGAGAGGGATGCTCATGCACTCCATCTGTCACCACCGTACTCGGGCAACGCCGCTCACTCGCTCTCCCCTCATGGATATGCAGATGCTGCGGCTTTGCGCCCCTCGCCGCAAGCGCGAGGGCAGACACTGCGGTCGTAAGCCTGTGGAGAAGCTGGGATTTACCTCAGCATTCTCAGGCACTGACTTGTCCCGATAATAGAGAGGTTCATCACAGTGGAGCGGCAGCGTCTTTGTGGTGTGTGCTTGAATGGCAATCGGAGGTTACTCTGTCATTTCGAGGACTAGCGTGAGAGGCCACCTGTCAGTGTGACAGTCTGTCACCTGAAACTTAACACATCTCCAGTGACCTACTCACCCACATCCACACCTTTACCCTGCAGAGACAAACCTCAGCATGGCAGACTCTGTTTTGCTGGAGTTTCGACTCGGTTCTAAGAGTATTAAGTATTTAAGAGTATAATGTAATAGCGTCACCAGAAAGGACCATTGACACCAAAGTGTCAATGTATCCTAAATTCCCCCACACGTTGAGTGTGTTGTGTAAAGGACAACATAGTCAAAAAGCCAATCCACCACATGCCTTACTAGCATGTGATGATCGATAAGAGCAGCGTTTTTTTCTCTCCATGACTGATTTGTCAGGAGTAGTTTGTCACATAGAGTAAAAGCTGCTGAACCCTAGGGCATGATGTTTCATTTTCCCGATGATAGTCGCACTTCTTATATTGATATAGCTTCTTACATACACATTATTTATGAGATATCAGCATGGGAAACCAGCTCCGTCATTGGTGTGATACTTTTTCCGCACCTCGGCGAGAATCATCTGAGATGTATCAAAGCCGACGTAATTCTCTGCACTGAAGTCAAACAGCCCCAAAGTGGCTGTGTCAGAGATTGTATTGCGAAAAGCCTGCGGTACGACCTGTTAAACCTCTTCAAGAGATTACTGAATAATTGAGGTACGTCTTGGCTGCGTTTCTCTTGAGAGGGGTCTGCAACCTCAGTGCCTGCTCCCCCTCAACCCCTCCTGCCATCTCCACTAACTGAAATGGCTCTGAAAATCTTGCCTCAGTAAACTATATTGCTCTGCTATTACCTCATAATTAGCAGTGGTTGTGCGTATGCACGGAAACACTCGCATCTAATCTCACACACGTAATAAAAGCTCTGTCGAGCTCCTTTCCGTGATTAAGGCGAGTGATATGTAAAGGCAAGATGGACTCCGGCCCTTACTTTCTCCAGCGGCACAACAACTCATCTTCTAGCTCAGCAGGCTAACAGCAGTCTATTACATGATTGACTGGCCGCGGTAATGCGAGGAGCACCACAAAAGCAAAGGCATGCAAATTGGCACTCTCTGCCGCGTCTCGTTTGCCTGTGATTTTACGCACACAAAAAAGGGCCCTGGAATAAGACATCTTTGTTCAGATCGCCCCGCAGAGCTCCTGCAGGTTTTGTTGTCCTGCTAAATAATTCCTCCTCTTGAACGCAATTTGTTGCACACCATAAAAACAGAAGACAAACACGCTCAACCTAATGTTCAAAACAGAGAGGACAGCACGAGAGCTCCGTGCTGGTGAACATCACATACACGTTGGGACAGACGGATGGACGGACACAGAACTGACAAAAGCATTTTCTAGCCCGCAGTGAATATGGTCAATTAAAATATTGAGAAGTCCCTTTCAAGAGACATAGAAACGCCATAAAACTATTTACTTGAATGACCACAGTGCTTTAATTATAAATATTTTCTGTAGCTAAAGCGTTTTGGGGTTGTTGAGTTACAAGACATTCAGGATATTGCAGAAATTCACTTTGATTTTTCACTGTTGTTGTCTACTACCATTTGCTTTTGACGCAGCTCCTTAAGAGGTTTCATTACTTAAAATATTACTTGACAGTTTAATACAGACTACAATCAAGGTCGAATACTGCAGCTTTTAACATCAAGCTAACACCATGCAACAGTCATGTTTGTCCTAACGATTACCCATATAAACAGTGTATTTATTAAGATAGACGTTTTTTTCTCAACAAGTGGGGGACAGTTGACATGTTATTTTTGAAAGTCATACAATATCTGTTTTGACATTTCCAAAAAGAGAGGTTGGCTAACTTGTCACAATCTGTAGCCTACACAGCCTTGCTCGAGGGAGGTATTCAATACCCCAGAGTCCCCGCAGTTTTAGCGTAAAAAGGGATAAGGGGATTAAGCAACACACTAAACCTGTTGCTCTCTGTCCAAAACATATGGCTTAAGTTTTGGCTGTGATATGTTTTGCGACTCAACAGCAGGGCCGTGATCTGCGGCACAGCACAGAGCGAGGAGGGAATTGATTACAAACAGTCGTAATTCCTCTCACTGTTGGCAGACAAAACGTTAAGAGGGATACACCTAAGCCTCACAACTGCTCGAGGAGACATGCTTACTATTACTCAAGAGCCATGGAAATTCTCTGTCTGTGCTTTTCCTTCCAAGTTTATTTCTATAATTGGCATCGGTATTACACCACAAGGACCTTGTTTGTGGTGATTAGTTGCCAATCTCTGTTTATGACATGCGCTGCCACCACTAGTCTTTTAAACTTTAAGTGACTGGCTTCACACCCGTCTGTCAGATGCCACGGTTGCATCGTCCTCTCAACTGCTGCATTATGAATCATCTTACGGATTACACGACGTCACGCCTGCCAGTGCGCAGGCAGCAAAATCTTGGAAAAATATGCTGATTTTTGCCCCAGGTGTATTGATAAATTGTTGCAAGGCTAGTAACAAATCATAGCTGCATTGTTAATGGTTATTGACAGTGTAAGTGGCGCAGGAGTGAAACAAAACGTCGGCTGCCTCTGTTTAGAGGGTAAAGCGGAGCAATTACGTCTGCCACGGGTCTTCCTCTCACTTGGCCAGATGACGAGCTGCAATAAAACAGTCTGCTTGAGATCTGATAGTTTTTTGTTTTTGCTCCTTTTTTAAACCCAGCCCCGATACATCTCGTGGCGTATTGCTCCAGGCTTGTCAGCATTTCAAAACAATTGATTTTTTTTCCACAGCCGTTAGAAGTACGCCAGAGGTGGAGGACTTGTAAGTGCAGCAGGAGAAGAACATATCGATTTACACCTCAACTCAAAGAAGATGCTAATGTGAAATCAAATTTATTGACAGACGCTTTTTCCAAAAGCACGGACTGAGTGGAAGAAAAAAAAAATAGACATTTCAAACAATTAAGCGTCATGAGTACAAAATCAGGTTGTCGTTACGCCTTGTTTCCGGACCAATATCCTGTGATGAGCCAGGACACGTTCTTCTCCTTCTTTATTTGGACGATCCTCCTTGTGCCAGGTGGCTTTGATGGATCTCTCGTTTCCGGCCTTTTAATTAATTTCCCAGCTTCCACCCATGCTTTTCTTCCACTCCCTTGGCAGTAATGGCAGATATTCATTCAGCAGTGTTCAGAAAGTGTCAGGGAATGATGTATGGAATGCATTAATGTGAGGCGACGGCCCACTGACTGACACTTTGAATAAAGTAAGACGTCATCACTGCAAAGGAACATGCCATCAGATTAAATGATCTCGCTTTGGGATTCTTTGATGGCTCCCATAAGGTTTCAGCATATGCACACGCTGATGCACACAGGGACACCCATTCGAAGTAGTCAGCACTGTCTCTGTTGAGGACGTTGAGGACTTTGACATGCTCATGAGGAGAGCCACAGGCCCAATCAAAACCAAGTTGGTATTACGTGATAAATCAGAGTACGGTATAAGTAAATTCTGTTGTGTTCGTAGGCGTTGATTAATGTATACGATTTGAAATAGTCCTTATTCGGCATATGTTTGTCACGAAAGGTATATGCTATCTGCAGTCTTAGACCTCGTTGCAGTTATGCCACCCTAGTGGCAACGCTCAAGTGTTATTGTGTCTCCTAGTTACTGTCCTCTCAAGATGTAATCTACCAACCAAAGAGCTGTCCTGATGCGAACCTGTTGACAGGAGACCCATCTCCTCAATGAATCCCACAGAGGCAGATTAATTTACCGAGCTCATTTGCCAGGACAAATTCCACCACTGGCTTGATGGCAGGTTTGACATTCCCTCGCCTCAGCTTGACGACTCCTCCATCTGTCGGCGACACGTGTTGTGGATGATTAGACTGTAACTGGATAAGGCAACAGGCCATACAATCCAGGTGTAAATCAATATGAGACAGCATTTGAGATCTTATCAGCCATTGTTGGAGATGCTCAAGATACATTACGCCACATATTTCTACCATGAATGCAAGTAAACATTTGACAGGGTGGCCTGGCTTCAGTCTTTGTCAGATGCTGGAGATCTACTGTTGGACATAAAGGCAAAATAAAAAGGCTTTGATTGACGTGGCAGTGCTCATACCCACGTGGCAGTGCTCATACCCGCAGCATTGGCAGTATAGTATTGGCGCATGGGAAAGAAAGGATCGACAGCAGTGCATTCAGATGAACCGAGGCAAAACAAACAGCTCGACAGCAGCAACACAACAAGCAGCATCAGTGTTTGGATCTGTCATGCAAGGATAAGTCACCAGTCCGTGGGATGGAGGAACAAGGCAGCACACTCCTTCGCACACTCCTGTAGGCCCTTAACATGTCCTCTCCCCATTTTACTCGATAACAAAGTGTTGAAGGCTGTAAAAAATCGACTGTATTTGACAGTGTGTTCAAAAGCCTTCATCATTAACTTACTTAAAAGCCTGTTTGTCGTCTGAGTCTTGTCACATGTTTCATGTTACCCATCAACAAACTCATTTCCACCTAGCCTATTTTTCGTTTTCGCAATTCCAGATGTCAGTGGCAGTACATGTGTCCACGTTTCTTTTAAGGGGGTAAATTGAGTTGAAAACGCCAGCCCAGGAGCTGTGGCTGGATTTGATGCTCAGTGTGTAATGCTCCGCATTGCTCACATACATTCAGACAGTATTTTCTTCTGTTGGAAAGGAGAGCCTTTTCATGCTGAAGTGCATAGTGCACGCTAATCGCTACCTACGAATATGGGTGTATTATGCAGAACCCTGTCGAGGTTCATACCACCTGGAAGTGGTTATCCCAGTGCAATCCTACCGCTGTTTCCATTTCTATTCGACATCACTGCTGCACTCTGAGATAAGTGTTAAATTCACTGCTTTCGTTGTTCATTTTTTACGAATTCTTAACACCCACAATCCTCGTATTAAACTCCAATCCATAATCACGACTCTGTGGAAATGACAAAATCTAACATTTAATGAAGCAGCAATTAGAGTTTGTAGGTGCTCACTGCACTGTGGTTGTTGTCCATGCAGGATCAGCGTAATGGTGCTGGATGCAGTTGCGTCGTTTCCAGGTCAAACGATATTGAAATACTAATTAAAGGCTCGGTGACTGTCTCAGCACGACGTCCTCCCCACGCCCCGACCCCCTGCCGTGACCTCTTCCTGCAGAGCTAACCGCTCTCGATGCTCAGTAGGAGGGTGTGCGTGGGCTGAAAGAGCTTCTGATGAGTCACTCGGGTCCATTAGGTGGACATTTCTACTTTGCAGTGGCAGAAGCGCTTTTGGTGGGTGTGTCATGCACTCTGATCGATCGATACGGAGAAAACAGAAGTGGCATTTGATATATTTATCTCAGTGACAATGAGGGAAAATACATGTGCCATCTTAATTTGTGGTTTGTCATGTCAATCATACATTCATCCACTCACCCTATATGAGGTCAAGTCTTAGGCCAAGAACAGGCCTCTGATATGAAAAACGTAAGAGGAAGGAGCGGGACTAGTGTCTGTCTATCTGTGAAAGCTTTCTGCCTGTGTTGATTTCCCAACATTTGGTTTCTGTTGTACCTCTTTGCCTCGATAAGTTTACTGCCACAAGCAATTGTTCATACTTTTACGTTTCTACAGAATGTGTTTGTGGAGCTCCATCATTGGTTATTAACCTACTTTTTGTTCAGGGGTGACACAGATGTCAGTTAAGCAGTATTATTTTACAGAGAATCGACAACAGGAGTTGGATTCAGAACCCATTTAGAGCAAAAGATTTCCCAGACGGCAGCTAGGAAATACCAACCAGTGTAAAGTGACTCTCACTGTGTCATTGAGCGTTAAGTAGCATGTTATGGTCCTTCACTACCATTTTCTACTGCGCTGTGTAAAAGGAGCGAGCCATACCACAGATTCAGTTTTGAGCTTTACATGGCTAGAATGTTAAGCATGAAAGCCCAAGCTTATGGGGGAGCAGGGGGGGGAGAA
>OMPJ01017071.1:29404-42767 GCA_900312935.1 Carapus acus
TAAGCTCATTGATCAAGTTGACAGGTGTTAGGAGGAGGCGTTTATGTGATGGGCGCGGTCCAAGTCCTGGAACATCAATAAATCGCTCCTCAGGTTCCCGTCCAAATTCAGAATTTCGCCAGAATGCTTGTTTGTGATAAATTGTCAAGCCCGCTGACATTCTTGTTAGAGAGGTTTAAATCAAGTCCAGCAACAGTGGAGTGGAGTCATCCGCAGTCCATTTTGTGTTTTCCTCACCTGTTGGAACACTTGGCTTTAGTTTTTTGGCAGTTGTAGAGACAGGGATGTCTGGCTAGGAGAGTTCGGGTTGTCCTCTTGATTGGCCACCACAGCTGGCATCGCAGATTCTGTGATCTCTGGTGCCCGGTGATGCAACCTTGATCCTCCACGCAGATGATGATGATGATTTGTGTATGTGTGTGTCTAGACGGGTGTCAACGTGAGGAATGCACGGTAACTCCAAGGTACATCTCAGACAGGAACTATGGAATGCCTCATAGTATGCCTGTTTGAGGTACATGTTTCAGAGGGCGCTAGGACAGGGGTCGGCAACCCAAAATGTTGAAAGAGCCATTTTGGACCAAAAAAGTAAAAAACAAACCTGTCTGGAGCTGCAAAAAATTTTTGAAGCCTTATATAAGCCTTATTAATAAATCAAATATTTATTCTTAATATTCTTACAACATTGGAAAACGTGAAGAATCTTTTTGTCACATTTTTCCTCCCAGAAAAACCATATTAAAACAAAAAAGTACATTTTTCCCATTTTTATCCATTGTCACATGTTTTTGAAAGTGCTCCAGGGAGCCACCAGGGCGGCGCTAAAGAGCCGCAGGTTGCCGACCCCTGGTATAAGGCAAGGAGTAAGCGAGTCGGACTCCTGCGTGTTGGACTAGAAAGGGGTTGGCTGGGTGTGCCAAAGCCACTGGGTTGACCAAAAGCACCAACACACACGCCAAAATGTTGTATCATCCCCGAACACCCCAACAGTTTTTATTTGGACACCTGAGCGTCTCGCCCTTCTCCAGAGACGATCCGTTTGTCGGCGTTGTTCACCATTTTTTCAAAGCACCCCATCTCCATTTCAGACGAAGCCCGGCTTTGTCAGTCTGCAGTTTCTTTGTTAGGCGTGCATCTTTTTGATCTCCCCGCTGCTGTTTTGTGACCAAGCATGGTTGTAATCACTCCCTCACTTCTTTCTCACCACAGCGCCTGGCTTCAGAAATTTCCTACTGTTTTAATAATTCATCCACGAGCCTATAAATGGAAATCTAAATGGAAACTGGGCTGCCAGGGTTTTGATCTAGTGCGTCAAGCAAACAAAGTGCAACAGAACAGCAGACGTCTGGGTTTCTGTTTGAGTTTAACGAATGAGGAGGGGAAGCTGGAGTCGGATGTAGAGGGACTGCATGTATTTCTGGGACATGGGTCGACGAAAAACAGCCAAGCTTATTTATACGTATGCGTGTGAGTGTGTTGAACATTTCACTGAGCTCACACCGCTAACGTGTTCATTGTGATTGTAGTGAGTCACTTAAAGTCTTAACTTGAATGGGTCCGTCCATTCATTTGCCAGTCCCGGTGCTTGTCAGAGACAGGAGACGGGAAATAAGATCCAACACGTCGGTCCAATTAACACCTGGCTAAGTTTCCCCTGGTGTTGGAGAAGGAGCTGTGAAGAGCACCGCGAAAACGCTGACATCAATGAGCCTCACGAGGACCACGATAACGAGCGGGACGCTGCCAGACAAACACTCGCCGCCCTACCTCCGCCCTTTGGCCGCTCTGGTGACGCACAAACGCTGTCCAGGCAGGACAGCTCTGCCTGTGATCTGATCATAAACCTCACCATTGATTGGTGTTATTCCCCAGGAGGTGAAATTATAGAGACTGTAATCACGTTGCAACAAATTGTCCGTCCACGCAGTGGTTGCGATGTTTCTTAGCTTTGACCACTGGCCAAAGCCCCTCCCACACCTGCATCGTCATACTGTAGCCTCTCTAGGCGCCACTGACCAAGATTAGAATTAAAATCTAACCTGATATTCCTCATTGCTTTGCCATTTTGATGTCATCTTTCATCCATTTATCTGGGTCTTGGTGTCGAAGGGCCCCAGGTCTCCCTCCCCTCCGCCACTCCCAGCTGCCCCTCCCGCAGTATCCCGAGGTGCTCCCAGGCCAGCCCAGAGATTAAGTCTCTCCACGTGTCCCGGGTTTCCTCATCGATCGTGTTTTATTTGCCTGTGCATCGCGCGTGCCCTGATCTCGGTGGTCACCATGGTGATCTCCCCTCTGTGTCGCTATGGTAATGCGTGTTTATGTTTCACGTCGGGATTTGTTCGTTTTAGAACCAATCACCGATGGAAAGGGCTTTCATTTGCTCAGCAATTCAATTTAGCGGATTCATTTACAGCATGGTGCAGCGAGGTGAGAAATTGTTCCTGAAAAGGAGAGAACGCAGCTGAGTCCCTGCGGCGGAATCGATCGTCTTCCTGCTTATTTTTACTCGTACTAAACGTGTTCGCTCCAATTGCGTTTCCACATCCGCTCGATACGTCTTTAGTAAAAATGTCACAGGAACCTGGGCCAAGTCTGGGCCAGGCAGCGTCGTGATGAGCGCGTCTCCTCCGCGACTGCGTTTAGCATCTTCCCGGGAGCTCCTACGCGCGGAGACGACAGTAATCACCCCACGCTACAGCACGGAGGCTCGATTGGTGTTTGCGCGTTGCTGTTGTGGTCCAATAATAACTCGCATGCATCCGTACCACAGCAGGAGCTATTTCTGACCGCAGGTGATTTTCCTCTTGGCTCCCTCGTCTTTCTCGCTCGCTCGCTCGCTCGCTCTCCAGGCAGCCTGCTGCGCAGTCTATTTTTAGACTTTCCTCATTTAGCACCACAGAGGGCGAGGCACTCTGTGCCTGTGTGTGTGTGTGCATGTGTGGCTGTAACAATTGTCAGTGTAAGGTGGGTTTTACTGAAGGGAATGAGGACAATGGGGAGCAGAGGAGGAGGGACGGGGTCCATGGCTTCCCTCTCCACAACCGTACCCTTGGAAAGTGTCACCGTGGTGAAAGATGCATGCCGAGCTGCAATGGAACCATTTGGAAGGAGCCATGATCCCGGGCGTACGCCTGTTTGACACTTCCACTGTGTCAGCGGTAAACTGCTGCCCGCTGGCTCAGAGTCCTCGTCTCAGGTTTTACCAAGAGAGACGTGAGAGGCGGAGAGTTGTGAGTTTGGATATCGGCCGAGCTGCAATAACACGGCCATGTTTAACGCGGTCTTGTGTCCCCGCCAGCGTGAATGGAGCGTCCGTGCATTTCTCTGGCACGGCAGCAAAGCAACATTAGCTCACCTGCAGTGGAAACAGTGGCCGAATATCAGGAGGGTCTTGGGTTGCATGAGGTCATGTGGTTTGGCTGAACCAATAGTGTCCCATCAGACTGAGGCTGCGCCCACGATAGTGTTTGAGATGTATCGGAGTATCGGATGGCTGGAGTGGTGGAGCGCTTAAGATTACAGGAGTTTGTTGTCGACGTGAGCCACCCTCAGATTAGTGTCCCCCTCTCTCTGCCTCTCCATCGCGCTTGCTAGTGCTAGCTCTCTCTCACCACTTCTCCCTCTGCCTCACTTCACTCATATACTGTACACTGTGTAAAGATGTCCGATAATATCGGCCCACCGATATTATCGGCCCGTTATTAGCATAAACACGTAATATCGGTATGTTTTTTTTTTTTTTTTTTTTTTTTTGCTTTAAAACCGATGAAGTAAAAACCGATAAAAATAAAATAATGCTTGCATTACACTGAAATAGTGCCTATGCGCTCCTGAAGCGTTTACCGGCGCACATATCGGTATCGGCTGTTATCGGTACCGGAAAATTGAGAGTTGGACAATATCGGCATATCGGATATCGGCAAAAAAGCCAATATCAGACATCCCTAATACTGTGCATAACTTAATATGCTAATATCTACACACACACACACACACACACGCGTATATGTATGTATGGATATGTATGTGTGTGAGTTATGTGTGTAATGTGTAACACACACATACTGTATACGTGTGTGTGTGTGTGTGTGCGCGCGCATATATAAACATATGCACACACACACACATACTGATATATCTATTTATGTTGTTTTTTCCATTGATTTGCTCCATCCCACTTTGCTGATTCTCACCAAGGACATGAACCTTGTTCATTTCCTTCATGTGAATACACACACACGCACACACACACACACACCAGCTCTTTCTGTCTTGCCCCCCTTGGAGCAAGGGCGTTGCAATGACATAGTATTGATTGAATGGAGCTGTATTCTGCTCCACTACATTTACTAACTAGTATTACCAGTATGAATAATTTAACCCCAGTAAATTCATTAATATTTCGAGAGACGTTCAGAATGTGGCCTGGAGCGGATGCACAGATTCTGTGACGTTTGTGTTGGTCTTGCTGGCTCTGCTCCCTCTCTCACAGAGAAACGATTAAAAGCGATCAATGATTAACAGATCGTTAGAGGAGCTCGAGGCAAAGTCTGCCTCACAGTGACGAGGAGACGGTGTCTGTGAAAGACATAGCGTGTGTGTGTGTGTGTGTGTGTGTGTGTTTGAGAGAGAGAGCACCTCACTTCCCAAAGATGATGTTGTACATCTCCTTACTCTCTAGTGAACGTCCGGCTTAACCAAAATGACTCTTCTCCTCTGACTCACTCCTTCACTCACACAACAGCTCTCATCACTCAATGTACGCCACCCTTTCTTCAACCCGCCCTTTCTCCTTTGTCTTCTTCATCCCCCCTTCCTCCCTCCTCTCTCTGTCCCTTCCATCATCCCTGCTCCTCTCCCTCTCTCTCTTCTCCCCGTCCTCTCGCGTCTCCACCCATCATCCTCGAATTCCGGCTGGCAGCGACTCAGCTGGCCTGCCTCGACATGAAAACAAGCCCGGTTGCCATGGCGACCCGCACGGAGCGATGTGCGTTTATTTTTAGACGCCTAACATTCAAGACAATCGGCAACGGGTTAACGGGCGTGAGCTCGTGCCAGAGCTGCAGCTTTCTCTCCCTCTGCGCTAATCTGAGCACGGCAACACACCGACCGCTGGCGCCGCGAGGAAGCCGTGGAGCCTTCATCGTACCTTTATCAACACCAAATTGGAGCTGTAGACGAGGCACGCGCTCATGTCGCATGTTGCTCCAGCAGCCTTAATTTAATGCCCGTTAACTCTGAAATTTTGAGTCCTCCCTCTGTTTGTGGAGAGGGACGGTATAGAAACGTGTGTGTGTGTGTGAGTGTGTGTGTGTACCACACCACGCTGTGCTGGGCTGTAGCTGTGCCTCTCCATGCCTCTCATCTTCATCCAATGCAATTAGTGCAGCCAACTACATCCGGTTTGGCTGTTTTTTTGTGAATTCTCTCAGAAATATCCTCCTGACCTTAAACAATATGGCGCGATGCTGCAGTAGAAAGTAAAAGTAAAAATGTTATTCAGTCAGACCTGTGCATGGATATTTTGTCTCTGCGCTGTCCGAATCTGATGTTCGATTTATTAATGGCTGTTCCAATCAGCAGTGAAGAGAGATGTTTACAGTGCAGCAGCTAATACAGTACAGATGCATGTTTAGGTGTTGCATTTGCATCTTTGATTAAAAACTGCGAGGACTCAAATTCAACCCGGGCCTGCAGAACAACAGATTTTTCCATGCTGACAACGCTGCTGTTCGGACACAGGACCCAATATTTCTTTCATCTTTGGTAAAATCTTAAAGGCTGCGGAGCGGAAGTTCACGGCCAAGACTATTTTAACCCTGATTACAGCTTGCTCACACATATCCACGCGTGGCACCGCGGGGCCCTCGGCTGCGTTTGATTGTCCTGCATAATCATAGTCATTAAAGCAGAGGCACTGGGGGAATAGCAATTGCAGCAGGACACTGAGAGGACATTTGGAGTGTGTAGCTGAATCGTATCACAGACTTATGCAAATGCCGCCATGCCTGAAAGATGGAGCACAAAAGCAGGAAAGTGGAGGCAACGGCATGAAGTGACACGGAGCCGCAGTAATTGGTTTTTGATGCTTTGACAGGTCAAACCTCACGCTGAGAATGTTTCAGCCCAGAACATGCCGCTTTATTTCTGACACAGCTGCTTTTTTTTATTAAGGACAGAATATACTTATTCTTCATACAGATCCCAGGAGACGCTTCCTTTGCTTTTATTAATCCTGGGGGGAAATTGCCTCTATGCACTGACCTGTCCTCATTATTTGAGGATCCAGAATAGGAGCTGATATCACAAAGTAATGACTTCAAACAGTGCGCATTGATTTAAAAGTTTCAAACCTGCGTAAATGATATCTTTGCACTCACAGGGACGTCTTTGGACACAATTTCCTCGGCGTGCTCGCAGCTTTTCATTGAATACCTCTGCATAAAGGGCGACATATTTGAGTGTGAGCACCAGACGTGATTTGCTCCGTAGGGTCAGACGTCGTGTTCTGAGGAATTTCAATCACCAAATTTTGAGAGCACATTTTTGTCATTGGGGGGGCAAACAGCCCACAGCTGAAGGACACTACTACTACTAGATGTAGCACTACTACTACAATCCTACTACAGATGAAGGACACAGCAAAATTCACGCAGATATGAAAAGTTTTGCTAGCTTTGATGACCTCCTGTCGTTACAATTTTGGGGACAAAATAGGAAGCAAAACCTCTTTTTTTTAGCCATCGGCTGGTGGTTTCAAGGACTGCCTAGAGTGGCAGGTGCCTCTTAATCTGCAGAGCACCTGTTGTGTGGAAAATGAACAACTTCCAACTCCACACAAGAAAATATAGAAACATATGGCACCTTTTTACAAGGGCTGGGTATTGTTAAGAACCTCACGATTCGATTCGATTTCCATTCTTTGGGTAACTATTCGATTCGATTCCGATTCGATTTGATATTGTTTTAAACACTTCGATATCGATTCAGTAATAAGTCAAAATGCACAAATAATTGATAATATTGATAATTGAATCTCAAAATATTTTTTTTCATGCCCATATGAACAACCAAGGTATATCATAGCATTTTTTAGCACTAAAACATCTGTCGATAGCATGAATTAGCACAATAATGTGTGCTGAATATGGAATACAAAAGTAAAAAATATGACAGTACAGTATTTAAACTAAAGTGCATGTAATCTTTAATTATATTTCTTTTCTCTTGGCAATTGTGTTGTAACTCACAACATTTCTAAGCAATAAAACATTTGAATATAAAGCATTAACACAATAATGCTACCTATTAGGGCTGGGTATTGAAAGGAACCACTCGATTTGATTTCGATTTTTAGGGATAAGTTTATCGTGTTACTCTTGTAGCTCGGTTCAGCTTGACACAAGTTACCCACCACTTTGCTTTTGTTCCCTGTTGAAGTGGGAACTGGAAGTAATTCCAGACATCGGAACTCTTTCCACCGCTTGACATTTTGCGGTTGCGGACGCCTGCAGCGATTCGCAAGATGTTGCGCCAGGGGGTGAATCGAGTGCTGAATCGATATCGAATCGAAGGGGAGATCATTTCGATGCATCGATTCTTCGATATTTTTACCCGCCCCTCCTTTTTACGCTCTGTTCCTGTGGCTGAAGACTCCCTGATGAGGAGTTGGATGAGTCCACCTTTGGAGAGTGTTGTCCACAGCACCCCTAAAGGATCATGATGCCTGAATACGAACCAGTTTTCCTCTTTTTCAAACAAACTTGAACTGCAGAAACAACAATCCCACCACCTGTGCCCCCCACGACAGCCCCGCCCACTTCCGTTGTTAGACGAGCGTAGTGGGAAAACACTCTTGTGAATATTCGGCGGCTTTTTTTCTGCACCGAGGGGAAAAAACGTCAATTACTAAGAAGAATGTAGTGGTCAGCAGGAAATGTCAGTGTGAATATTCATGAGACCCTGTGCAGAGTGTTGGCTCACTGAATGCTAATTTCACACCCAAACTCGGCCGGTACCAGCTGTTTCATCCCCTCTTACACAGCTCCAACAGAAAATAACCACAGAAAGTGAATCTCTTTGGTGAAAGTCAATCTCTTTGCTGGGCGCCTTTGTCTCCAGGTTGAAGGAGAGGAGGAGCAGAGACGTTACGAGGAGGGCAAAAGCCGTTACCTTCTCAGCAAAGCCATGAGGGAGGGGGAGCAGGAGCAGGAGCAGCAGCAGGAGCAGCAGCAGGAGCAGGAGCAGCAATGAGACCTCACCAGGCACACACACACACACACACACACACACACACTCACAGCGGGATGAAACCAGCGTTCCGCCCTCCCTCGATTCTCATCATGTAACTCTACGTGTCAATGTTTAACTGTAAATGCGTGTAAAGGTTGTGCGACGGTCGTACTGTCGCCATTGTTGTGTGTGAGCATATTTAAGCAAGTTTTCTCTCCCATTTACGCCAAGTGTGAGATTAATAAAGTGCAGTGGTGGCACTCGCACGTCTTGTCCTTGCTGCTTCACTGAAGATGTGTGTGTGTGTGTCTGTATGTGTGTATGTTTCTGATCCGTATTTCTCTCCCGTGTCTTCCTCGCAACGTCTTTCCCTGTACGGTTATTTCCCCCGCACATTATTGGACATCTTATCTGATGTGTGTACGTACGTTAGCGATAAGTCCAAAACATCCTCCGCGTGGTTGATACCAAACACAAAATTGCTATTGAAGGAAAAAAATCCATGTCGTCAGTCAAAATGGAATCCAAGCAGCTGGTGAGACGAAAATAATGTTGAACAGAATACAATGAAAACGCAATAATCCAACTTGAAGTGTGCTCTGTCGTCTGTGGTCTCATTCTTAAATCACTCAACAGCCTGTGAGTGTCGGGTGCAGAGAACATTTGATATTGTTCAACCATTCATATGGTCTAATCCGTAAATTTGAAACCGTTGTCACCAGCGTAGGACTGCAGATTCAACCTCGCCATGAAACAATGATTTATCCACACAGGTGCTCGCAGTAAATCTGAGCAGCAGATGGATGGAGCTAATTTTAGTGTGGAAGTGCTACAGTTAAGCCAACTGACGACAAAAAGCCACGCAGGTCCAAGTCTAGGCGAACGCGTCTGCGTCCAGCCCTCTGCTGCGTTCGCGCCTTTACCTCGCGCTCAAACACATTTGTCATCGGCTCTTGGAGGTTATTTATCCCCTCGAGCCGCTGTATGTGTGCACTTTTTGTTTACCTCCTGAAAATTCAGGTACATTTAAGCTGCCTCAGGGGGGCGGTCAACCGTATCTTCAAAAAAGCTGAAGTCCCGCTATCTTGAGTGGGTGGAGGAAGAGAGCAGAGGAGGAGGAGCAGGACCACCACCTCTGGGAAATATGAAGTTATTAAAAAGCGGCACGAGAAGCTCAGACATGCGGGATGGTTGATTCAAAAAACGCCGAGCAGAAAAAGAAGCTTTACGCCCCGTTTAAATTGAGCTGTCTAACTCCACACGCTGCCCTCTCTGCTCACAGCGGCTTCTCACACATATGGACACAGTACGGCAACCATGGTGACGGTGTGGAGCTGCAGGAGATGATAGCCGAAAAAGCTACATTTTAAATACACCACTGCTGTGACGCATCACGCCAGAATAGATATTTCTAAGAGATTGTCTCAAAAAATATTTTCTTTGCCGTTGGTCCTGAAACACGGGCAAGAAATGTGTTCCTGTGTTGCTCCTCTGCATCTGAATGCGGAAAGCAGCGGCAGCGTCCCGACGCAAAGAAGCTGACGGGGTTGTTTAGGAGATGAACGATCCTCAGGGGGCAAGGAGACGGCCATTAGTCTTGTGGGGAAGGATAAACGATTTGGGGGGCCGAATTGAGAAAGCTCTCCACTTTCATTATTGAGTGACCCGTTTTACATTTTCTGCCTATCGTGCTCAGAAAGCTGGCCGTCATCAGTCATGAACACTTCCAAGCATGGGAGCAGAGCTTTGAGTCGCTCATGGGTGGAAATAGGAGCTAAATGTGGCTTAGATGGTGTATTTGGTCATATTTGGGAGATATTAGAGGCCAAACTGCGCTTAAAACCGCAGACACTGGACGGCCGAGGAGCACCTTGGCCGGACGAGGTGTGTGGCCTGAATTGTGCCGGTGGCTGCGGGCCCAGAGCCAGGAGGGCTTCCCTGTCACCGGAGAAGGTGAAGCCTGCCGCTGTTTGTCTGGCCCCCTTTTCTCTGCAGCCTGCTCTCCCTGGGGAGGCTGCTAAATGAGAGGCTGGCCGCAAGCTACACGGAGCGGGAGGACACGTCCACGGCAAGACCCCCACAGCAGCATGGAGCAGCAGCTGCTATTGGGTAGGTTGGACACACACACGCACACACACATACACAAACACAACCAATACAACAATGTAGGTCAAGGGTCACGGACAATGTTCCCTCTACACTGCGCGCTTGCGCAATCGCGCACTGCTCCTACTATCTCAGCGCACGGCTTAGCGCGTCGCTAACAGTGCGGCGGAGGTAAGAGAGGTGGAGTAAATGCTGCGCAGAGAGTTTGTGAGTTTGCTCAGACACGTGAAATATTTGCGGGAACATTGGTCACGGACCTTTTTGAGACTGAGGGCTACTCCATGGGCACTGAGTAGTAGGAAGGGCTAACTGAACTAAATAAAACTGCACAGATCACTTCAGAGTAGTCATAAGAACTATTGTAATGGTAGATGTAGTAGTAATACCATGTGCAGAGAATGCTCACAGGTCAATGGTAATTATTCCCCACATTTTAGAGCAGGGGTGGCCAATCATGTGCCATGGAGGGCCGAGAGGCTGCAGGTTTTCATTCCAACCCAGACCTCCACCAGGTGACGTCACTGATTAGCTCCTCCTTTCTTATACATGGTGAGGTGATCAGTGAAGTCACCTGGTGGAGGTCTAGGTTGGAACGAAAACCTGCAGCCTCTCCGCCCTCCATGGCACATGATTGGCCACCCCTGTTTTAGAGCAAGTCCCACACCCTAGGACATAGGTGTCAAACTCAAGGCACTTGTGGGCCACATAAAATGATGCCGCGTCATGCATCATTTTATTTGGCCCGAAAGAGCTTGAGCAACTGTCTCAATATATCTCAGGTGTCAATATTAGGCCCTTGGGCCAAATGTGGCCCTCCACTTCATTGTATGTGGCCCACGATTAGTTGAATGACTTACTTTTAGGGATGTCTGATAATATCGGCCCACCGATATTATCAGCCCGATATTAGCATAAAAATGTAATAACGGTATCGGATTTTTTTTTGCTTTAAAACCGATAAAATAAAAACCGCTAAATAAAAATACAATAATGCTTGCGTTACTCTGAAATAGTGCCTATGCGCTCCTGAAGCGTTTACCGGCGCACATATCGGTATCGACTGTTATCTGTATCGGTAAATTGAGAGGTGGACAATATCAGCATATCGGATATCGGCAAAAAAGCCAATGTTAGACACCCCTACTCACTTTATATCATATGTGTAAGCTACACGGCCCACGGGCCAAATGCGGCCCTTTGCGTCATTATATGTGGCCCACGAACAGTTGAATGACTTTCTATGTACCATAGGTGTCGGATTCAAAGCCCGTGGGCCAAATTTGGTCCACAGCCTCATTATATGTGGCCCACAAGCCACACATGGTCTTGGGAACCCCTGATGTTGACAGTGAAATTACACACATGAATTATTCTTTTATGTTTAAGATAAATGTTTTACTTTTATTCAAAGCAGCTCACACATTTTGCCTTTAACTCACAGGCTGATTCCCTGTGCACATCAGAGGTAGTGGCAGGTTCAATCCCTTGCTCAAGGACACAACAAAATCTCCGCAGGAGGAGCCACGGACCATACCAGGGCCATCACAGCTCCCAGATGTGAGCTCCCTCCTCCAGCTGTGACGAGGTTGTGGGTTGGGAGTGTGCGAGTCGCTCCTTTGTGGGGACGCATTTAAACACATGCTCCTATTGTGAGGGCATTGTAGGGTTCCAATAAATTACAGGGACATTAATGGTGGTCAGCCATTACGGAGCCTCAATGTGTGTGTGTGTGGAGCTGATACGAAGCTCACTGCCAGCGAGGCCAGTGTGGGCAGGAATGCCTTCTGTTGCTATTTACTTCCAGGTCAGCTGGCATCAAACAGGCTGTGGCTGCAGCTGAGCAGCCCGTCGCTCTACCTCCAATCACTCTGCCCTCCATAGCCTCTCATAACGATGGAGGGAATAGTATTCTCCTGCCTTTCATGCTTTGAAGCAGATCCTTTAGCCAAACCTGGAACTCTTTGGAGAGACGCATCAATGTTTGATTGAATCAGCAAGGCCATAGGGTGTGTGTGTGTGTGTGTGTGTGTGTGTGTGTGTGTGTAAGAGGTTTGAATTAATAGCGGCTCCTTGTACTGCAGTAAATGGATCACTAATTCATTCACCCCGTGACTGATTTGTTCTTCATTCACATTACCCTGATTATTTCATAATGAACGTCTTAAGCATCCTCTGAGGTGGCTGAGTCCAGCTCCCTGCCAGTCAGACACGTTCTGGCTCTGCTCTGTTGCCTGCCAAATCCATGGCGTCTCGAAGACGCTCAGTTGAAACGGGTGAGCATTTCTTAGACCTGCGCACACCAGTGTTGCTCGAGACACATCCCCATTTTGCCTCTGCTGCTATTGTTAAAAAAGATTTAATCCACAGATACACATTAGGATGGTTTTGCGATTTGATTGACCCTACAAGAGACAGAAGAGACGAAGCTGGCGGGTGGGATGGTTTGTCCACAGCCCGATTGCTTGTTGTGTGTTTCTGAGGAGAAGCTTCTTCTCCTTGGCAGCTGGAATCCGTGTGTTCTGTCGTGAGCTCAACTTTCCTTTTTTCTTTTTTTTTTTTTGTGTGCGCATGTACAGCCTCATCAGTTGCAATGAATAATTCATCACCAAGTGCGAGGCTGAATGTGCATTCGCCAAATTGAACTACATGCTAAAATGTCCTTAATCCCCTAATGACCTAATAATGGGAAAACTGAGTGTTGTTCTTCCTGGGTATTGTACTGTGTACAGCCTGTACCCCTCAGATTAATTATTAAACTGGGAGGCACTTAAAACTGTCAAAGCTCTAATAGCTCATCGGCTGAAACCTGTGGCTGTTTTTTTTTTCTTAAATCTCATACGCCGAGAATTTCATCTCCAATGAAGCCTTTTTCCGTGTCTGTCCTTGGCCAGTTTCTCTCTCTCTCTCTCTCTCTCTCTCTCTCTCTCTCTCTCTCTCTCTCTCTCTCCTTCTCTCCCTCCTTCTCTCCCTCTCCCTCCCTCCCTCCCTCCCCCCCTTCTCTCCCCCTCTCTTCCTCTCCTCCCTC
>OMPJ01017071.1:42787-55896 GCA_900312935.1 Carapus acus
GCTGTCTCTCTCTCTCTCTCTCTCTCTCTCTCTCTCTCTCTCTCTCTCTCTCTCTCTCTCTCTCTCTCCCCTTTTCCTCCCCCCCTCACCCCTCACGCCCTGGTTAGGGATTATTGGTTTTCTCACTCGGTGCTCTCTAAGCCTTGAGGGAGGAAGGCCCGAATCATCCACGGATGGTGATGGTGCCTTACATAATGAGCCCCGCATGTATTTAAAGATACATGAGTTGTATGAAAATAAGGTGGAAGAAACAAAATGTCTCAGGGGCAGAAAACCCATAAATCAGGGTGATTTAATGAAATGCACCGAGCCAAATGCATCCTGAAATATTAGCAAATTGAGAAATATGGGTTTATATTTGCGATACAAATGCAGGAGCGAGGCTATGGGACACACGAGGCTACGGAGGCTACGCTACATCTTCCTCACCAACGCCTGATCCCTGGTCCATGAACTGAGGCTACTGCTACATACTCTGTAGGCTTCATATGTTTGTAAATCCGATTGTGATGAAGTCAGTGCCTCACCGACCATGAACCTTACCGCACATCACTGGTAGGTAAGTAGGTAGGTACTTCAGTAATCCATTAGTCCAGGAAATGTAACTCTTACATGATTTACGATAGGTATTTGTGCATCCAGAAAATTCGATCCAGAAATGCTGACTGTTCCATGATTCTTAAGACGCCAGTTGACTTGTGTGTGGAGTTGTTGTGGGGGTCAGTGTGTAGGTGAGGATGTGAGTGGGTCGGGTTGTGTTGGGTTATGCACAAAGCAGCCATGATATCATGGCTTGGCAAAAGGCCTGGGGAAATGGGAATGATGACATCATCGTCGTGACGTCATAGAAAAGCTGGTATTGAAATGTATCAAAAGATGAGAGGTGTCGGGAGTCCACATTGCATCCAGCTGACAAAATGGAAGCACAAGAAGACGACGCATCGAGCAACGGCGCTGAGATTCCACCAATCAGGGCAAACAAGTTTGGACCACTGTTGGTGTCGTTCTTGTCCTTCTTCAGCCAGGAGCAGCTGGAGAACCTGGATGTGGGCAAGATGGACAGCGCCACATTAGCCCTGCTGGCCACTTTGGTGAAAGAGCTGATCCAGTGCGTGTCCGAGTCCATCATTCAGCCCGTCTTCCAGCAGAACATCAACACCTCGTCCAGAGCTTTGCAAAAGAGCATCCAGGCCAGTATGGGCAGCTCCATTTCGAAGGCTCTGTCCGAATGTTTCTGTCTGGACGACGCCAAGGACAGCGAGAGCTGCGAGAAGCTCACCGAACTCATTAGCAAAGAGGTGGCAGAGACGGTCAACTTCGAGCTGTCGCAGGAGAAAGTGCGTTACGCCAAGCGGATGCAGAGCAGCTCGATCACCGACTTCCAGCTCATGATGGATTACTGCGCCCGCCTGCTGACCAGCGGCTTCGCAAAGCTGAAGAGCGTGTGCGACCTCTCCAACCGCCTCAACAGTAAGGGAGCCATGAGCGTGACCGAGGCCACGGAGGCCTGCCAGCTGGGGCAGCCGCCGCCGCCTCCGCAGGAGGAATCGTCCGAATCCTCGCCCGTCCAGAGAGTGATGAGCATCATCGAGAGGTGCGCCAGCCACATCACTCTGGACGGCGTCAAACCAGAAGACGCCGATTCCCCGCCCGTCTGCTCGGACGCGGCGATGCACGACATCGCCAAGTCGCTGGTAGAGGACATGAGCCAGTCGGAGGAGAGAGACGTCTTAGCGCTGACCAACGAGGAGCACCGGAATAAACTGAGGACGCTTTTCACCAAGCGCTTCGTCAGGCAGTACGTCCCTCACATGCTGGCGCAGCTGAAGAAGCGATTCAAGAGGGTCTGCGAAAAAAGCTCCATCACTAAGACCACGTTCAAGAAGATGAGCTGCTCGGAGGCGGAGGGCGAGAGCAGCAGCGAGACGGCCGTCACCTGCGCCGACCGACTGGTGGAGGTGATGCTGCCCGAGGCGGCCGCGCAACCCACGGCGACGGATCAGAAGCAGAAGCTGCACAAGCGTCTGATCGCCTTGTGCAAAGAGCTCAGCCACTCCCTCTTCAAGCACGTCATGAGCCAACAGGCGTTCTGCGTCCCGGTTCATAAACCCGACGACGTCCAGCTCGCCCAGCTGGATCCTATCGGTCGGCTCCACGCCATGTCATTTGATGAGGTCATGTATTTCAATCGGTTAGTCGGGATCTTCACTAAGACGGTGGCTACCAGCCTGGAGACGTGTGCGCTCAGCAATATTCTGCACGTCTTCAAAGGGAATCAGGCCGCTCAGCCCGCGGACGCGTTGAATAAGGACATCAAACACCACGCCGCCAAATCGGCGGCGGACGGTCCCCAAGCAACGCCTCACACGGACTCCAAGGCCTCGGACTGCGAGTGCATCGAGCTCGTGGCTGCCATGCTGAAAGGTCTGCTGAGGCAAATCGAAAAGGCCACCAAAGAGTTCATCATCCTGGACGACGAGCAGAAGGCCAAGACCATCACCCGGCTATCGGAGAAGATGTTGGAGAGAATCAGCTGCTCCGTCGTCACGGCCAAAAACGACAAAGACACGGTGAAGAGGATCTCCCAGGCCGTGTTCAGGGACCTGTGCAAGAGGTTCCAGTCCCCCACAGCTGTGATGGTGGCCATGATCTTGGAGAATCTGGATTTTGACGCCCTCCTAACTGACAGCTTGACGCAAAGACTGAAGCAGAAGAAGTCACGGCTGCACATGTTCTTTGCCCGTTTTGGCTGCGTTGACTCTCATAAGTTCTCAGCGCTGATTCGTTTCGCCTGATCTTCGCCCTCACCTGTCATCTCTGTTGAGGCGTCCAGTAAACGCAACACCAATCATAGAAATAAATGTTTTCAGAAGTAAATCCTGACATTCAGGGGTTAATATTTGTAATCTTGAGTGAAACCCAAAATTGCAGTGCGGTCATGTTTACTATTTTCCGTACTCATTGTTGAATGCACGCCAGAGTTCCGACTGTTGCATCAGAGACATCCCTGTACCAGCGAATAATATACTGTTGCCTTTCTCAGTCTGAGTTACCATGGTGACCAACGGCCCCCGCCAGCTATGCTAAATGTAATCACAGGAAATGAATGGAATCAGCAGGCCGGCACCCGATTGGCCGAGATGGCTGCACTTGAATTATTTCGCTGCCAGGTGACAAGATGTGAGATGTGGATTGTGAATAATTCCTGTGATTCTCAGACTTTGTTGCTAGTTTTCACAGAAACATTGAAGGTTCATGTTTTTTGAGGATGTTTTGCTTATTTAGTTGAGAACTGAAGTGGCCTCTTGGATATGGTGTGGAACATCTTCTAAAGGCCCTCAGCATGAACTGGATGATTGAGAACCTTCAAGGACACGTGCCACATGAGGGCACATGAGACTTTTATTTTGGATCCACCCGCCCTCCTTGTTTTGTCTCCTGTCTGGACTAACTCGCATCGCTATAATCATGAAGGTCTTCCACCCTGCCGTGCAACCGCTTTTCACCATGGATTCACGCTTTTTTGCACAGCACTTGTTTGACTTGTTGCCCTGGAGGACCCTGCGACCGCCTGGCTCAGAGGTCTGAGCCCTGTGGACATTCTTACTGCACAGATGTGGACAGTTTGAAAACAACGTATGCCTAGAAAGTTGAGGACTTTTTTCCCGTGTCTACCTTGCCTTGTCATCATTTTTGTAGGATCATTTTCCTCTGTTGTCCTTAATTTTCCTGCAATTCTAGACAATAAATCAATGCTGCATTGCTGCAATCATGAGGTTTTGCAGTCACTACTGGTAATCAGAGCGAGTGTGTTACTTAGGCGTCCGAGCCACGTGCTGAAAATGTGATTCATCCATATTCTCTGACTGATTCAGGTCTTGCCCTGGTGCTACCTGCCAACTCTCACCGGCCAATCAAATGGGAGGCAGCTGGAGTGCTTATCAGAGTTACAAACACAGCTCTTGGTCTTTGTGTGTTCCATGACCACCCTGCAACACTCAAGGTGGCACTTTGGCACCTCATGCAGTGCCACTGACACTTGTCAGATTTCTGTGGGTGATGGAGATATGGAGGTGGAACATGACTGGTTAGATATTAGACCTGTGAGTGGAAATTGGCACCATTCATGTCAATGCATACAGTCGACCCTCGATTGTGCGGACTTCACATGTCCGGACTTTCAATTGTCCGGACAACGTCCGCCTTCCGGACTAAATGTCCGCTCCAGTCCGAAGAATGACAACTTTGACCGATAGGTGGCTCTCGCGGCAGACGACGCCACCAGCGAGGCAGCCACGCTTGCGCGTATAGGCGCAATATAGGCTGTTTACTGTACAGTACTCAATTTTCAATGTCCGGTAGTCAATTTTCAATGTCCGGACTTTTTCATCGTCCGGACTAGGTCCAGTTTGTATTTGTCCAGAGAAACGAGGGTCGACTGTACTTGAAATTTTCAGCAGTTTTCTTCACATATCAAATGGAACCTCGACAATAAGATATTTTTCTATAGGAACTATCTCGGTAATTGATCACATGTGCCGTAGCAGTTACTACAAGCACCCTGTAAACTGTCACTTTATACTTTTGGCCTCTTCAGTGACATTTGTCTTAAAAACACAGTGATTCCCCTGTGTTGACATGATCGTGATGATTTTTTGCGTTCAAATTCATCATGTGCTCTGAGAGAGTAGACAGACTCATTTGGCGACGAGCTCGATGACACACTGTGACAGAAATGACAAGGAATACAATCACATGACGTCATGGCTTTGCGAGGGGAGCGAGCAGACGACAACATCATCATGGCATCACAGACGGCTTGGCATCATGTCCAGTTATATCTGGAGGCAGAGCTGTCCGTTCACATCGTGACCGTCAAACCGCCAAAATGGTCGCACGCGAACAACCTGGACACCATGTCGGCACTTTTGAACCTCCGCAAATAAGTGCCGACGACGTGAGGCCCTTCCTGGTGCCCTTCTTGTCTTTCCTCAGTCACAAGCAGATGGAAAATCTGGATGTCAGTCAAATGAACAGCGCCACATTAGTTCTGCTGGCGACTTTGGTGAAGAACTTTATACAGTTTTTGTCTGAGTCCTTCATTCAGCCTGTCCTTAATCAGAACATTAAGATTTCAGCGACAGCCTTACAAGAGAACATCCGGGTGAGCATGGGCAGCTCCATCACCGAGGCTTTGTCTGAGTGTTTTTGCGCGGGGAACCTCAAAGATGGTGAAAGCTGCAAGAAGCTCGCCGCGCTGATTAGCAAGGAGGTGGAAGAGACGGTCCACTTTGAGCTCTCGGAGAAGAAGGCGCGCTACTCCAAGCGAGTGAGTGGTGGTCCTTGTATTGATTTTCAGCTTATGCTGGAGCTCTGCGCACAACTACTGAGGAGCAACTTTGCACAAATTAAGAATGTGTGTAATCTACCCGCCACTTTCGGCGGCGAGGCGGCAGCAGACGTCACAGAGGCGACCGAGGCCTCGCAAATGATCCTCGATTCCTCGGACGTGAAGAGGGTGACGAGCATAATCGAAAGCTGCGCCAGTCACATCGCGCTCGACGGCGTCAAACTGGATGACGTGGATTCTGCCGCCTGCTTAAACGCGGCCATGTACGACATCGCCAAGTCGCTGGTGGAGGCCACGGATCGGAGCGAGCAGGGAACAGCTGCTCTGCTGAGCAGGGAGGACCACAGGAACGAGCTGAGGACCCTTTTCGCCAAGTGCTTTGTCAGACAGTACGTTCCCCACATGTTGGCACAGCTGACGAAACGATTTGGGAGGATTTGCGAGGGAAGCACTCTCAGTAAGACCACCTTCATAAACGTGAAATCCTCTGAGCCTCAAAAGGACAGCGGCATCAAGACCGCCGTCACCTGTGCTGGGCGACTGGTGGAGGAGATGTTGGGTCAGGTGGGTGGACAGAGCGGATCCCCGGAGGACCACGAAAAAATGCAGCACAGCGGTTTCATCAATTTGTGCAAAGAGCTGAGCCACGCCCTGTCCAAACAGGTCCTGAGTCAACAGGCTTTCCGGATCCCTGTAATTCACGAACTTGACGACGTGGGCCGCCCTCAGCCCGACCCCATTCAGCGTCTCCACGCCATGTCCTTCGACGAGGTTGTGTATTTGACTCGCTTGCTTGGGATCTTCGTGAAGTCGGTGAGCGCCAGACTGGAATCGTCCGTACTTTACCACGCTGTGATTGTTTGCAAAGAGAGGCAGATCGTTCAGCCACTACGACCATCCCTTACAAAACTGGAACACCTACGCGCGGATCCGTCTGAGCTGGCGGCGGTGCCTCACATCGACGTCAAGACTCTAGAGCCAGGACCCAGAGAAGTCCCAGAAACCCAGCAAAGGTCCAGGTCTCTGAGAGGGTCAAAGTCCTCAGCGCTCCAGGACAGCTTGGAGACAGGCACAGGTTCCAGGTCATCATCGTTCAGGGACATATCGGAGGCACACACAGAGTCCACCTGCGAGTGCAGTCTGATAGTCAGCCAGATCCTCAAAGTCTTGATAAGAGAGATCGAGAGCGCCAGCAACGATTTCATCGCGCTGGACGACGATCTGAAGGGCCGGACCATCTCCCGTCTGTCAGAGAAGATGCTGGAGAAGATAAACTGCTCCGTCATTACCGCAACCAGCGACAGCGAAACAGTGCACAGGATCTCCATGGCGGTCTTCAGAGACCTGCGCAGGAAGTTCGACTCAGCCACGGCCGTGATGGTGGCCATGATCTTGGAGGAGCCGGATTTCGACACAGTTGTGATTGACAACTTGATTCTCAAGCTCAAACAGCGCAGATCGGGCTTGCACTCCTTCTTTTCATGTTTGGGATTGATAGCTGTGTTTACTCAGCAGCAGAGAATAAAGTTCCATAACTTCTTCTCGCGTATAGCAATGATCGCTGTGTTGACCCTCACAAACTTTCTGCGTTGATCTGTTGTGTGTGTGTGTGTGTGTGTGTGTGTGTGCAGCATTTGTATCTTGTAGCCATGTGGATGTGGTTTCTCTGTGTCAACACTCGTCGAGAGTGATGATGTTCACCAGATGTGCAGTCAACGATCTCAAAAATAAACATGTTTAGAATCGTATCATGAGATTGATGGGGTGTTTTTTCCACATTTCATGGGACATACTTGAGTGTAGGATGCAATATTTCACCTTTTTTTTCTCTGTCAATTTATAGGATTCTATAATCAAATCAAATCAGTTCATCAAATCAATACCACCAAACATCCATGATGTCATGGTTCCTCGTGAGATCCTAGAGAAGAGCTGATGACATCATCATCCTGACATCACATAAAAGCTGATAGTGAAATGTGTCAAAACACGTAATATTGGCAGCTCACGTAGCATCCATTTGACAAAATGGAACCTCAGGACGAAGACGCGTACGCCCCCGGCACGTCCGAAAGTCTAACAACCAGAGAAAACAGATTTGGGCCCCTGTTGGTGTCCTTTGTGTCCTTCTTCAGCCAAGAGCAGCTGGAGAATCTGGATGCGGGCAAGATGGACAGCGCCACCTTAGCTCTGCTGGCTACTTTGGTGAAGGAGATGATCCAGTGTGTCTCCAAGTCCATCATTCAGCCCGTCTTCCAGCAGGGCAGCAGCTCCTCTGCCACACCTGTGCAGGAGGACGTCCAGGCCGGTACGAGCAGCTCCAATTTGAAGTCTGACGACGTCAAAGACGGACAAAAGTGTGAGAATTTCGCCAAACTGATCGGCAAGGAAATGGCGGAGTCTGTCTTTGAGCTGTCGCTGGAGAGAGTGCGTCCCGCCAGGCCGGTGAATAGCAGCTCCATCGCTGATTTCCAGCTCCCGATGGAGCGCGGCACCTGTCCGCTCGACGGCAGCTTGGCAAAATTGAAAACAGCGTGCGACCTGCCCGTCCGCCTCAACGCCAAGAGTCCGACGGAGGCCTCGCACACGAGGCAGGACGAGGCGGCGGACTCCACAGCCGTCCGCAGAGTGATGAGCATCATCAGGAGGTGTGCCAATCACGTCACCCTCGACGGGTGGAGAGCGGTCGACACGGATGCTCCTCCTCTTGACTTTGGTGACGCGGCCATGCCCGACATGGCTCGCTCATCTGTGGGGGACACGAGTCAATCGGAGGGAAGGGACGTTGCGACAACAAACAGCGAGGATCGCAGGGATGAGGTTTGTGAGGAATGTGCCGCGGACAACACCGCGTTTCTAGACTCCTGCGAGGCCGAAGGTGAGGACAGCGGTGAGACGGCTGTTATCGCCGCCGACCGACTGGTGGAGGTGACGCTGCCCGAGGCGGCCGCGCCACCGACGACGGCGGATCAGAAGCAGAAGCTGCACAAGCGTCTGATCGCCTTGTGCAAAGACCTCAGCCACTCCCTCTTCAAGCACGTCATGAGCCAACAAGCGTTCTGCGTCCCGGTTCACAAACCCGACGACGTCCAGCTAGCCCAGCTGGATCCTACCGAGCGGCTTCACAACATGTCCTTTGATGAGGTCATGTATTTCAATCGGTTGATGGGGATCTTCACGAAAACCGTGGCCACCAGCCTGGAGACGTCTGCGCTGAGCGATACTCTGGACGTTTTCAGGGGTGAACAGATGGCTCAGCAAACAGGACCATCCATTACGGAGATGGAGCACCAAAACATTCCCCCGGCTGGGGAGGCGCTGACGGCACAGCCCGACACTGGCACCAACACGCCCGAGACACAAACGGACCTGAAGACGAGGTCACACCAGGACGGCGCGGACACGCGAGCAGACTCACACACGTCACACTGCAAACGCTACGGTGTCGTCGCCGCGATCCTCAAAGGGCTCCTCAAGCTGATCGAGAAGGCCACCAACGAGTACATCATCATCGACGACGACCTGAAAGAGAAGACCGTCTCCCGCCTGGCGGAGAAGATGTCAGAGCGGATCTGCTGCTCTGTGCTGAGCGTCAGCCACGGTGAGGAGACGCTGAAGCAGATCTCCATGGCTGTCTTCAAGGATCTGCGGAAAAAATTCAAATCCGCAAGGGCGGTGATGGTGGCCATGACCTTGGAGAACCAGGAATTCGACACCATAGTCCTCGACAGCTTAACGCACAAACTTAAACAGGACAAATCAAAGATCTACAACTTTCTGGCGTTTCTTGGCTGCGGTGACTCAAGCAAGCTCTCTGCCAGGACCCGCCATGCCTGAACCACGTGTGCCAGCATCTCATCCGTCACGCTGGTGTCACTCCCTCAGGAACTTCTGCAGCTGAGGATCATGTTCGCCAGAGAATATGTTTAATGACGACCAGAAATAAACGCTTGAAGAACTGTATCCTGACCAATCCTTTGTCTATATCTTAAATCAGCTTCAATGCATATGTATTGTATATCTGTATATATGTGTACATATGTATATGTTTTGTTATCAGTCAATCTGCTCATATCTCAAATGATTTTTTATTTCAAATAATGCTTCTCCATGCCTCATTACTCAGTGGATGTTGGTCCTCTCCATAAAGTTCTCAAACCACCCTTAAACGATTCTTCCAATGCTGAACTTCCTGTTTCTTGTAGTTCCAAGTCGTCATCGATATTGCGGGTCGTTATAAGTAGTGTGTACCCGTGTTAGCGCAAACTAGCGCCGGTGTCCGTGTCCCCAAGCACCTCCCCTAACTCAAATTTACGCTCATATCCCCAACAAAAATATGGATCCAGAGACAGCTCGTATCTTCAAACACTCCATGTTGGGTTGCTCGTATGTCAAGGTACCAGTGCACGCCAACACTGATGTGTTTTTTTCTGTTTTCTGTTTATGTGTGATATGTGTGTACCTTGTGCTGACCCCAACGTGCCCCCTCTGCCAAATGACAAACTCAAGGCCCGGGGGCCAAATGCGGCCCGCTAGATAATTTTATGTGGCCCCTGAGCGCTTGACTGTTTCACCTTCATTTAAAAACTTCATTGACCCACAAACTACGTCTCCCAAAATGCATGTGGATCACGTTACCGGTGAAGTGACGGCAGCTGTGCCCCCGACCAGATACACACTTTGTAAAATGTCAGTTTGTCAAGAAATACAAATGCGGCCAAGTGGGGGAACCAGGTTGTTGACTTGTTGATTGATTGTTAACTGATACTTGTTGATTATCTCAGGTTTATTTTCCTGATACAATGCAGGGATCTGTGGTATAATAATAGCAAAACCTAAAACTTACCCTGGCCTGACATATTTTTACATCTATGCAAATGGAGTATTTGTAAGCTGAATGAGTAAAGAATTGTTTATATTATACAGTATATCTCTAAATGAATAGTTGTATTTTACATTAAATTACATTATACCTCCTTAATCTCTGTATTTTACTATTGTAACTTGGAACTTCTGTAACTTGCAGCTATAATCATAATGTGGAGATGCCAAACGTATTTTCACCATGATGTTGGAAACAGTGTCATAGTGATAATAAGGAATTCTTAATCTTATTCTTATTCTAATTCTTATTCTCACTCTTATTCTCATTCTCAATGGTTGCCATTGACGTCTGGCCCCTTGAGGGCCGCGGTCAAGCTGATGTGGCCCTCAGTGAAAATAACTTTGATTGTCTTGGTTGGTAAAAGCGTCCATTTAGCAAACAGGCGCTCTTAGATTCGAATCCCAGTAGTGCCTTTTGGAGCAGCAGTGTCCTTGAGAGGAGTTTTTTTTTTTTAATATTTATACTTTTTTTTTTTTTTTTTTTTTTTTTCTTACAGTCATCTCTGGTCATGTTTGTCCATCCCGATCTGTCTGATGGCCTCAGCCACCCGCGGGGTTCGTGTGAGTCGCGTATCGATCCGGTAATTGTTGTGTTTGAAGCTGCGACGCTCCGAGTGAGGCAGCCGAGGCAGAGGCGTCTCTCCATGAATTATTACTTCTAGGTCCACTCCCACGTCCACGAAGACGCGTGAACGAGCGTCACCCGCCGTGGACGCGCAGCAGTCACGCTTCATCCATCGCTCGCTTCGCCGCCGCCGCCACCAGAAAATCGCTTTTAATTGCGAGCTATCAGCGCTTCTTGGTTTCTTTTCTCTTTTTTCCTTTCCTTTTTTTTGTAAACGGTGTATCCACACGCACAGCCGATCGGAGGTGAAGGGGGGCGCGGGGCGGTTCGCAGAGAAACGACAACGTGCCATGTTCTCCTCCGCTGAGACAAAGAGAGGCGGGAGAGAAGCTCCAACAGTTGCCGCGGTGCCGATGTGCGCCTCCCGCTGCCGACCGCGCCGCTCGCCGCTCACGCTCCTCCGTCTGTGGATGTAAAGACCGGAGAGGCGCGCTCACCTGCCCGAGACAGCGCAGCAGCAGGAGCGGCTGGGGAGAAACCTGAAAGGAGCAACCGAGAGGAGCCCGAACGAGTCCGGAGAGGTGAGACGCATCCTCAGGTCAGCCCGCTCGCCTCCCGCGCTCGCCTGTTGGTAATGAGCAAAATAATGATCGCGATGATTTGTGGGGGACCTGCACCCGAACAGGTGAGCTCCTCCCGCACCGACGTCGCGATCGCGCCCAGAAGAAAACAGAATAGTGACATTCCAGCGGACGCGCGGCGCAAATATGACCTATTTTAAGTGTTGCGTGGTTTATTGAATTAGAGCTGCGTGCCCGTGAGGATGATGATGGGGAGGAGGAGGAAGAGGAGGAGGGGGAGGAGGAGGAAGATGCGCCTCGACTGGTCCCGGTTGCGCGTTACAGGTGTCGGGCTCAAAAACGCCCATTCTCGGCCAGAGGTTTGTGAATGAAGTTGCATCTGCCCTGAGATGTTGAGGCGTCTCTCTATCAGGTTGTGACAGAGGTGCAGAGAAAGCGGAGGAGCAGTTTTGTGTTCGGGTATTATCCCCATTTAATCCATTTACCGTCTCCTGAGTCAGTATTCAGTACCTGGGGTGATGTCCTCACACATAAATGGGAAACATGTCGGTTGTCTTGTCAATGAGACACTGGCATTTAAATGTCTGGTTCGGGGACAGGTTTACCCGGGTATCCTGTAATTCTCCCTCATTTCCTTATTGTTCTGCTGCTCTGAGTAAAGATGGAGCACCACCAGTGAGCTGAAATCCACTCGGTCCACTCGTGCTGACAGGACTGAGCATCCACTCACAGTTTGGAGTGTGAGCGCCGGAGCATTTCTAAAAGCTAACATAGGCCAGACGCCCGTGTCAGTGACAGGCACACACGCTCTTAAACAAACAAACTCTGCCAGTCCGGAGGCTCGGCGGCTGTAAGGCTCTCAGGACCAGACTGGACCTGTTGAGTTGCCGTTGGATTGATTGAACTTTGCTGGCGGATCTTTTTCGGGCCTGGAGTGTGTTTGCTGTGTGAGCCAGAGAGAAAAATAACAACCCCTAGCAGCTGAATTACATTCTGTGTCGTTCCCTGAGCGAGAGAGAGCAACAATAACGCTGACAGACTTGTGATGAAGGACGCCGCTTTCCCTCTTTCTCAACACAACACCGCAGGCGCGGTCGTCAGTGATGCCTCCAGCTTTTGGGGGCAGACGATGGAAACAAATCATCCTCAAAACAGAATGTTTTCTACCTGAAGCGAGGCGATAACAATGGCAACTGAGGAGAGGAGAAAAGATGGGAGGGATTTCTCACAGCCTCTCTCCTGATGGGTTGGCCCGAGGGTGACCTGACAGCTCACGCCATGACAAGGCATTGTTTAGTTTTGATCTGTTGTTGTTGATGATGCCACTTTATTGTATTTTATTTTGTTTTATCTAACTTATTCTTTTTCATCCCATTTTACTGTATTTTATTGTATTTCATTTCATTTATTTATTTATTTATTTATTTATTTATTTATCTATTTATCTATTTATTTATTTATCTATTTACTTACTTACTTACCTATCTATCTATCTATCTATCTATCTATCTATCTATCTATCTATCTATCTATCTATCTATCTATCTATCTATCTATTTATTTATTTATTTATTTTACTTATTTTAACCCATTTTATTTTACCCATCTTTTTTATTTTATTTTATTTTATTTTATTTTGATTTGATTAGATTTGATCAGATTTGAGTAGATTAGATTAGATTTGATATAAAATAGTCTTCATGTCAAATATCAGAGCTCACATCTGACT
>OMPJ01017076.1:0-10159 GCA_900312935.1 Carapus acus
CATCCGATTAAATAAGACAAAGATGGAGGACGGAGGAAACGGTCTGTGCCCTAAATCACTGACCAGGAAAATGTTGACTCTGCTCAGACATGCCGGTTTGTTCATATTTGCCTCGAAACTAACTTTTCCCAAGACTAAAAACAGGTGTGACACCACATTCTGGAGAAGCCTCTCCCCCACTAAAAGGCGCAGAGGGAGCGCGGAGGTTTACACTGGGAACGCGCCAGATGCAAATGTTTGCGTTGTTGTTCTAGCGCAGTCATTTAGAGGGGAAGGTTCAGTGAAAGATGACGAAATTTGGTGCTTGGACACAATAAAACTAACTTATCATCCTTAATACAGCCCAGCAACACATTCCTGCGTTAACCAAGAGAGGACAAATATGAGATTTACTGTCACATATCTCAGATTTGTACATGTTTATCTAACTATAGTATACACACACACTTGCACGCATAAAAACACACCCACACACAATGCTCATATGCTAACGCTATTTTCATGTGCTCCGTCATAAGTAATTATGGGGATAAATCGTGGAGCAGCTGTGCGATAACCACGTGTTGGGTGATGACAAATAGAACACAAACATTCACCCATCAAATACCCTACCACCACCACCACCTCACCCCCACTCACACACACACCTTATGCGGCACCCACAATGAGGTCATCTAAGTTTTTTTTTTCGCATTTGAGTTGTTTGTCTCTCAGATGGATAAAATGTTTGAGAGCGAGCCAGGTAGGGGAAAAAAATAATAATAATCGGATGAATTATGGATAAACAGATGAGTGCGAGGGGGGGATTTATCGAGTAATAAATACAAAGATGCGAGATTATTAAATATGAAACAAACACAGTTAATTTATGGGGCTCCGAGGAGGGAGAAACAACCTGAACAGATGGTTAATTAAGTGGCTGGATGGAGCAACGATGAATGTTTGATGGATGGGTGGAAGGATGGAAGGAATGGTGCTGGTCTTGGTGATGGGTACTTTTGAAGTACTATCGGTGGGAATGACTGACAGAGGAAAAAAAAATTAAGAATTGCAAAATATAGTGGGTGAGTGAGGGTGAGTGTGAATGTACCACACTTTCTTTTTTTAATTGACTGTCTTGACAAGGGAAAGCTTACAATCCATCTCGCAGCGCCGTGGCCCTGCAGAAATCATTTCACTCCTCCACAGCACGCCGCAAGAAACGATGAATGGAAAAATGAATGCAGAGAGAAGGAGAGAGAGGGAGAGAGAGAGAGGCAAAGGCTGGGAGACGGCGGGGGACGGGGAGGTGGAGAGGTGGGAGAGACGGCGGGCAAACGGCGAGGCGCATAAAGGAGGGAAAGAGAGAGGGGGACGAGGAGCAGGAAGAGATAGAGGGAGGAAGGAGGGGATGGAGAAACATCTGTTTTGCGTCAGGGACAGGTTACGGGCAGATAGCTGGGATGAGAAAGGGAGAGAGGGAGAGAGAGAGGGAGCGAGAGAGGGGCGCGAGGGAGTGAGAGAGAGACAGAGAAAGACAATTAGAGGACGGAAAGGAGAGGGAGAGAGAGTGAGGGGGAAAGAGGGGTGTGGAAAACATTACAGAGGCTGAACGTCTAATTGGAAAAGACGACCGGCATGATAAGCGCCCAAGCTGAGGACAAGCCTCACGCTGTGTGTGTGTGTGTGTGCGCACACGCACGCACCCATACACACACAGACACACACACTTTAAACTGTGTTCACACCAAGAATGAGTCTGTTCTGCTTATTGTTATGGCTGATTGAGGAATATCTCCGCTCCCAATATGGCTCCTGTGTGGGCAACAGGCAAAAAATAGAAAGAGGGCCAGACAGGGAGAGTCAGCGAGGGGTAGAGCCAGATAACAAAAGTCCTCCAGACACTAGTGGCAGAGCAGATGAAAGCGTGATGAAAGGCGAATCGCAGCATTAAGGAAGGCGGCACGATGTGGGAGCCATGAAAGACAAAATGATGAGGACGCGGGGGGGGGAGACGAGTCCGAGTCAGGAAACCATTAGGAGAGTGGCCGCGTTTGTCCCGGCGTCTCTGTTCTGTCGTCGACACTTTCCTCAAACACAAAGACAAACTCCAGGCCGGCGGGAAAGACCAAAAGTTCTGTGCAGCACGCAGGTTTTCATTTTCAAGCAATTGTAGTTAACGTGGCCTCTTTCTCGCCTATTTCTACTCGCAAACCGACTCCCCCACGAGTTACAGTCCCAAGCGAAAGCCTCTGCAGCTCCATTTACCCCATTTTACTATTAACTACCAAGAAAGCCTCGATGATCATCTTCAAGGTCCTTTAGTTGTGTGTTGTCTTTTTGGAGAGGAAGAGCGAAAAAGAGATGAAAACCAAGGGGCACAGTGATCAAGAAATAAAAGGAAATACATATTGTAATTATTTTGTATTTGATTCTACTCGGGATGACCTGCTTTATTCTTATTTATCTATGCCGCTGCAGCACTCACTTTTTCTCATAGGGGAGCTATTCAGGGCTGTTTATGTCAAATTTTTGTTTTAGCTTTATTTGTTTTGTGTTTTTACAGTTCTTTCCATTTCAAATGTCAAGAATAGATAAAGTGAAAATTACAAAAGAAAGTTAATGTGATTTCCTACATTGGAAAGGCTGTAAAACGTATCAAAGCGTAATTAATCTGATCACTCTGAAATTAACCAGACAATAATTGCTCCATCAGAACCTCCCCCAAAGGCCTCGGCCCAGTTGTGTGTCTTCCAATAAAACATCAAACATTCAAATCGAAAACACGCTGCGCATCTTGGTATTTTTCTGATTTAAAAAGCCAGCCTGTGTGTGTGGACTCAGCTGTCACAGCGTGTGTACCGAGGCTTATGTTGATGTAGCTGGCGAGATCGATCGGCGCGGCTCGACTTTCTAAACGCAAGCAGCTTTTCGTGCTTGGAATCTCTGAGCGGACTCTCAGGTGGACGGCCGCGTGTGAGCAGGCATGCAGCCGCATCGTTGCTGTTGTAGTGCCTGGATTAGCTTAGCCACAGGTAGCTTTGGCAGTGCCTAACGCCAAGAAACCAGGTACGGGAACTCTCCTTCATCGATTGCATCACAAGGAGTCACATTAATAGCAACCTGTGATGCAACAGTTCTTTGAAAAAACTTTTCTTTATAGCAAATTAACTGTCAAGGCCAATTGCCAATCCAGATGTGCGATAACTCAGCGAAATGGAATCTGATGTGTTTTTTGTGGTTTGATGTGAGGAGCCTTTGGTGTGAAATTCATCTTTTTCTGAGGAGCGTTGGAGCGCAGTTAAATCAAATGCAGCCTTTAAAATCGCACGACTATAAACATAACTAGCTGAGCAGGTTTCAAAAGGGCAATTTTGCAGTGCTGCAGCGAAATAGGACAGACTATTAACCTGCTACAAAAATGTCTAAGGGTAGAAACCCCCATTTAAAATCTGTCCAATACACAGTTTGAAATTGTTCTTGGCGTTACAGCAATGGCGTTAGCAACCATGCCGTGCTAGCAGCAAAGCTAACGAAGGGTCCCTGCCGACTGTCAACAAACAAATGGAGATCCTTCATCTCAGTGGTGACTGAGAACTGCACGAGTTCAGTTTTTCTAACTTTGCTTGAACCAAACGGCTAATTTGTACATTTCAAACAACTTGCAACGAATGTAATCGCTGCCGTCGTAACGGCGAGTCTGCTCATTAGGATTCTGCGAAAACGCAGCTGTGCCGTGTTTTGACAGCGGCACGATGGAAAAAAATGAAGACTGAAAATAAAACAACAGCAAAGGGACCTCAGTGAAGACCCAGACGCGGTAATTACCCCAGTCTCTCCTGTGAGAGGTGCTTTTTAATGTAATCTCCATTTTATCTCCTTTGCCGTGGGGTACGAGGGGGGGTAGGAGGGAGGAGTGGGGGAAGGAGGGATGAGAGGCAGGCAGAGATAGCGAGCAAACGGGTGAAAACAAAATAAAGCCGAAAAAAGGAGTAGGGTAGAGGGTATGGACAGATAAGAAATGTCATTTCCGCGCTCACTTCAGAAACACGGGAGAGGCGGAATAACATTAGTCGCCCCACCACCATCCCCACTACCACACCACCTGTCTCTGTGTTATGGTGATGTCTTCTTACCCCGCTGCTCTTTTTATTTTGAAAGTCACTCAGCAGCCTCTCCTCGCACAGCGAGAGCTGCAGACACACGAAATATACCCAAACACACTCGCTCACATACGCACACCCTCCCCACTTCTGGCCTGACTTACAATTTACAGACGCTGGAGTCGAGCTGACAAGTTTTGCGCCATGAGAGGCAAAAAAAAAGGAAAGAAAAAAGCTAGTACTTATCTGATTTAAGGCAGTGAGAATGTGCTAACGGTGGCTTGCAGCTACAGTATTTTTCATCTGAAGAAGCCCAAGTTGAGGAGCGAGTCTGGCTCCCCGATTCGGTGTTATTGTTTCAAAAAGCGGCCCGTGTGTTAGCTGCCTCTGCCAAGTTCCCTCAAAAATATTAATTAGCAATCGACCGCGCTTGAGAAATCAGGCCGAGTGTTGTGCGAGCGCGTGCATGTGTGCGTGTTTGCGGGATTCGTGCGAATGTGTTTGTATGTGTGTGTCCTCCGGTGTGTTTCGTGGAGGAGCAGGAGAAGATGAGAAAAATTTAAAGTAGCCACTTGTGAGAGGCATTTTCTGAACCTCATTAGACGATGCAGATTAAGTGTTTGTCTTTCTCAGTGTGTGTGGGGGGGCGAATGTGAGGAGCAGAAGCAGTTTGACAGGATCTGGCTCAGCTCCACAATGATCCATCACCGCTGCTCTGGAGTGTGTGTGAGTGTTGCTTAAAGACAGAGGTGAGATGATTTGAGATGTGACCTAACTGCCCGAGGAGTCGGTGGAATCAGCTCGAAAACCTCCATCCAGTCCCTCCAATCAGGATTTAATGACGATTTCAGACACTTCCACTTAAAAAAAAACTAAAGACATTTCGTGGTGTGAAGCATAAATCTCATAATCATACCGAGGAGACTCCAACTAAATCAACCCCATGATCAAGAAGTGGCTAAAAAGGCCTAAGAGCGGACATGTTTGGAGGTCTGTGGTCTTGAGAGTGCCGCTATCCGTGCAGTCTCTGGATTCTGTGTTGCCAGATTCGGACACACACACACCTGAATTGTGATAATGGGCCAGCAGAGCTCCAGCAAAAGTGTAGAGATGATTTACAATTTAGAGTGAAGGAGCGAGATGAATTCAGGCAAGACTAAAAAAAAGTAAACAACTCACTCTGTCATTCTAATATACATTAGGCTAGATTAAATCCTCTGTGTGTGTGTGTGTGTGCGTGCGTGTGTGTGAGACAGAGAGAGAGAGAGAGAGAGAGTGAGAACCTTTGCAGGCTGTCGCGACTCCACTTAATTACATAAATGTTTAATCAACTCTGGCCATACATCTGTGTCTGTGTGCGAGTGTGTGTGTGTGTGTGTGTGTGTGGTTGCTCAATCTATAGGTAGCCTTAGTCTGTCACTCAGCCCGAAGGTACAGAACCTTGATTGGCATCCATACGTTAGAGTGAAGTGGAGGTCATGTACGCAGCATCAGTGTGAGACGCCAAGGAGTAATGGTGATTGTTATGATTCGTGTGTGTGTGTGTGTGTGTTTTGAATGAGTGAAGGAATTTTCCTCTCCGTCACACTGTGTGACACCCATCCCTGATTATAGAGCTGTGCCCCTCGGTCCATACGGCGTCCTGAGAGCAGACCGTCCACACGTGGCCACGCCAACACACGGGGAGAAGAAGAAGAAGAAGAGGAGGAGGAACCTCGGCACACACGGAGAACAAAGGACGCATATCAAGAGAAATACGGGGGAAAAGGGAGAGGATGGGGGTGACAGGGATGATGAGAGAGCAAAGGGGGCGCAGGGGGATCACTGCTCCTATTTACACAGACGGAGCAGAGCGGCCTGCCAAGTCTACTTACATTCAGATCCACACGCAGCTGCCTTCAGCTCGCTTTGTAGATCAAACTTTCCTAAACATTTCAAGTCGGGCAAACTCAAGGCCTGCACTCTTGATCCAGGATCTCCAGTAACATTGTTCCCTTTTGTCATCTGGATCTGAGCAGAATCCCCCCGATGACCCCATCTAGCTTCCTCGGACACACACACGGCTCCAACACTCAACTTGTCATAAAACCAGGCATAAATTAGATTGCATTAAAAGACTTTTCACACCTTAAGGCGGATCAAGGTTGTTATGGTGCTGTATAGTTTAATGGATACTTAAAAATAGAGCAATGTTAAATGTATATCATGATCGCTACAGCAGCTCCTATGTAAGTGCAGTGACTATATTCCAGAGGAGTCCACTTCATAATGAATATATCCTCCTTTCCAAATATTCCCCAGGCTGTTATTACCGTCTGCACAAGGGTCAAAACGAACAATAGCTAAAAATGGCTTCCTCAGTTCCGAAAGCTTATGGCTCAGTGTGCAGACAGTCCACTTTTGGGTGAAAAATGGGGAAATCATTCATGTGCAAGTTTAATGGGCAATCCTTGGAGTGAATTAGTAGTGAAAAATAAAAGCTAAATAAACTAGATGAAGAGGCACTTCACTCCGGCACCAATAGGTCTCCCACAGGCTACCCAGCAGGCCCTGGGGCAGCCTCCCACAAGCCAATCCAATTAATAACTTGGGCATAAAACACCAGGAGGGGTGTAAATACTCAGAGCATGTGCATGATTTGGGCCGCCACTCAAACTCTGAAGCAGTGTATGTGTGTGTGCACGTGCATGTTTTAGATTTGGAAGAAACATTTTTGTCTCCCTGCTTGCATTGGAGGTGACGACGCTGTCAACACTTAAAAACGCTGCTTTTTGTTTAGTTGTGGAAGAAACCCGCATCAAACGTCTGACTCGCATCTGGTGGTGTCTGTGGTGTGAACAAGTTCTTTGTGATTTTGTCCTTGGAAACATTTTAACAGACACACTGGATGTTTTCATCATGGGAGTGTTACCTGAGAGCTTCACTTGCATATTCCCTCAGAGATGTTACACCATAGGAGAGCACATCTTCAAGCAAACATGGTTACAAGTTGCAATTTTCATCCTTTCACAGGGGCCACCCACACAAACACACATTTCGAATATTTTCAGTCCCTGATTAGCCTGGTCTGGACTCAAATGTTGTTGTTGAAGAGAGGTGGAACATTGCGGCTATTTAAGTCACGGTAAATACAGCAAAAACCATAATCTGTAAATACACAGCAAAGAAAATGGTGCGGTATATAAGTAGAAGTGAAATGAGCTATAACCATACAGGGGAATGAAATAGATGAATGGGACGGAAATGGAACACAAATGGAACAACGCACTCACCAAACGAGTGTTTAGAAGGACTCACACTCGCTGAACGATTGGTTTAATGGGCGTGATAGGGTAAGTTGGATGAAGTCTAGATTTGAATTGTCTCGTCAATGTGTTTGGCCACAACAACAGAGAAGAACCAACTGCACTCAGAGTAGCTCGTCTCTTGATAGCGTGAGCGCTAAAGAGATGAACAGAGAAAGAGAGAGATGGTTGAGGGGGAGCGCTGTTACCTCTTGACAGGGTTAGTGCTGCTGTTGAGAGAGAGAGAGCCCGTCGAAAATAACCTTTCCTGCTTTTTCCTGCACTCAACATCTCAATTAACACAATTAAGAGAAAAGCGTAATCAAGATGGATGCCGCGAATCGCTGGGCTGCATGAACATATCGGAAAACTGAGGCGGGTCCCGTCTTTCAGAAAACCTCCATTAAGATGTTTACAGGAGGATCCTAAAAGTTTGCAACGTCCGCCTCCAGCGGGGCTTTTACTAAATTTCTAAAAGCAGCGTCCATAAATGCACAGATCCATTAGCTCAGACCTTTAAGATCTGCCAGATGGAACGTTCCGGCAGCTTGACTCTTCTGAGCGCATCTGGTTGCTGCATTAATGTTGAGCAGGTTTTTATGGCACAGGTAAGTGTGCATTAGCGTCATGTGTGCGATGTCGGGCTAATTATTTACGTACCCTGCTTTGAATTCGCACGCTCACTTTAGTTTCAGTCTGATGGACATAAACAAAGCAGGGTTCCGTCCCGTCCGAGCAAAATAAAGTACCGCCGTTCGTCAGTGTGCCAGAACCACAACACGGCCGCCAATCTGCTCAAAGTGTCAGTCGCCATATGTTTTCCAGAGCTCCTCCTCGTCCTCCTCTTTCTCTCCCTTCAGGGATTGCCACAGTGGATCCTGCTCGTCCAACTACCGGTACTTCTGTCCTTCCATTACTCCCCTTGTGGACCAATATTGATGTCATTTGGTCCAGTCGTCCACTGACTGAACCTATATAGACTTTCTTATCGCTCCTATGACACTGCCAGTCTCCATCCAGGTGAAGTTTTTGCAGGATAAGCCACGATGACGGCCCGTAGTCCCATCGTCCTGTTCTACTTGACGGTTGGATTTGTCTCCATGCTGCGGCTGCTTCACACAGAGACGGAGCTGTGCATACAGATGAAGTCAGCGTGGTTTCTTTCCCTGGCTTTTGAATTAGGACGGGCAGAAGTTATTGGCAAGCCAAGTGTGCGTCCGTGTGTGTGTCCCAGAGGTGGAACAGGCTAATGCATGAGTGGCACCTGGGACAAAAGTACAAAAGAAGCCCACGGATGTCCCAGCTCGGTGACATCTAACAGCGCAGAAACTTCTGGATGTGCGCTCCTGAGCTCGGGGAGAGTCTGTCGAAGTAATTCGGAGCTTCAATTCGATGATGAGATTACGTATGAAGTGGGTCACTAGGCTGAGGCGTTTTAGGGCCATGTGCGATGTCCATCAGAGAGATTTATACCAGACGTCCAGCCTGTGGGATGTATCTACCAACACGATCTGCACGACCGGAGAAAAGCCGCTTAAAGCTCCCCCAGACAAAGCTGCAACTCCACTCAGATAAAAACAAGGATGTCTGACAGACATTGAGTTACGAGCAGCCGCAGCCGGTGTCCTACACTGGGCTCTGGAGTGTGAAAATTCTCGCTTTGGAAATGACTTTTCGACAAGGAGAAAATTACTCCAGTTGAGCGCCTGTAAGCCGAAGTATCTAATTCTAATAGTGACTTGTGTCAACATGACCTATGGCTGTGGATATGATTTGTGAAGGAATGAAAGAGAATTTGGAAAATATAACCAAAATGAACAATGATACAAATTCTGTTCCAGCCAAGAGACGGTCACATTTCGTCAAAGGACAATATTTATATTTACTCACCAAATCATATTACCAGACTTTCAGTACATACAGAGCTAATTTCCATTTCTATTTATCCTTCCTGTTCTATTTATCTGATCAATAAATATCGACCATTTCTTTCCCTCATCTATTCTGGAATATGAGCTGCTGTAGTAGAAATCTCCCCCCTGGATCAATAAAGCATTTCTAATTCCCAGTCTGACTCCGATGCTGCAAACTGATGATTCAAACAATGATTTTGATGGATTCTGAAAGAACTCCGCACAAGAAGCGTCCAGCTGACTAATAACAACGGCGCAGAATTAATTCAGACGTTGTTTTTCCTGACAATCCTAACGTTCTATAAAATCAGCACAGCGTAACGTCTCCGAGGGGACTTGGAATTTTTCCATTTTTATTCAGCTGCTCGCCCCCTCAGCAGCTTTTCTGTATCTCTCGCACACACTCGCCCCATCTCCCTCCCCACTGCCGCCCATCCACACACACACACACCGCCAATCCATCCTTTCTTTACTTAATAACTTTCATTTGCACACAGCAACAACACAATCTAGCGACGAAACATCACAATGATGTGATAAGGCAGCAGCGATCACTAGGGAAGTGTGTTGGTAGATGGGAAGAAATAAAGGCCATCCCCATACACACACACACATATGCACACAAACACACACACATACACACTCACCGGAGGCACATTCCAATGTGTTTTCATTCTCATTAAGAAACAGGTGTGCTGCGAAGCGTAAGTCTTCAGAGAGGAAGCGAGGAGGAGGAGTGACCCACATATGTTTAATGATACCAAAACTATGACCTCACGCCGCCCCTCCTCCCTCTCCCCCGCTTCTCTCCCTCTCCATCCGTTGCTCTTTCGTCTTCCCACCCTCCCCTCTTCACGCCTCACATCCCCCTCACTCCCAC
>OMPJ01017097.1:0-13105 GCA_900312935.1 Carapus acus
GTTTATTTTTTTTGAGAGCAAATCTTTATTTATGAAGTTAATTTATTTTGTAAACAAAATATAATTTATTCATAATTAAGTTATAGATTTATTTCTGTGAACACATTTTAGTTATTTATGTATATATTTAATTTTGTTCATTACAGAGACCAATTTAAATTAGCAGCGTTTTGCATGTTTCGGTTTTGACTGGTTTTATGCCTTCCTGGTGGTCACCGTCTTCTGTTTTTCTTTTTTGTTTCTACATGCAATGTTTGCAATATGGATGTATTTGTCAGGTTCACTGATATAAGTTGTTTGGCTTTAATAAATCAGACAGTGATTTTACAGCACTGTACCTCTTTTTTCTTCCAAAAATGTTTTGCCCGTGTCAGGGGATACTTGACTAAAAATATATTTTTAAGGGGGTACATCACTGAAAAATGTTTGAGAACCACTGATCTAGATGATGGAGTGGGAAATAGGAAATATTCATCTTACAATAGGAACTTCCTTCTTCAGGTCATCCAAGTCCTTGCCTCCCTTCTTCTTGGGCGACTCGCTCTCATCCTTGTCCTGCGTGGTGGCCACGCGGTAGCTGTCTGACCGTCCATACTGCAACACACAAACACACGGACGCATTGCTTTGACTGTATGTATAGACGGTAACCATGATGAGAATTCCACCAATACAAGAGCCACACAGAGGTTCACGCATTGACAGAACAAAATAGAGACTTTGCTATTTAAGTTGCTGTTTGAATGTCTCGGAGAGACATTCAATGAGAAACAGCAACTTTGCTGCAAGTTGCTGTTTGAATGTCTCGGAGAGACATTCAATGAGAAACAGCAACTTAAATGCAGTGCAACTAGTTTGCGAGCCAAACTTAGACTTGGTCCCCCCAGTGTGCTGACGGGGAGCTTGACACTTCCCGATTAAATCTGGCATGGTGAGAGCCGCACACAGCCGCCTCTGCCGAGCACCACTTCAACTGTAATTTAATCACATTCACTCTGGAACAATGATGAAAGACTGTAAATCAGAGAGTGAATGAAAAGGGCCTCAAAGGATGTATAAGCTCTGCGGTGCATACAGTACTGGAGGAGGTGGTGAGATGTTGTTTGACACTCTGACATCATAACACGGTCAAATAATTCAGAATTATCTGTAATCCTCTTGCAGCGCATAGGCTTTGTGGTAATACTGGCGGCACAGGCTGCAGTGTTCACGGTTGTTTGGCCCTCTCGTGCATGTTTATTTCTAAAAGCGTGGGGGTGAGTACCCTCTCCTCAAATCACCTCGTTACCCAGAATGCACTGCATAACGCGATGCCCTGAGGGTCTGCAGCAGAGAAATGGGATGTCAGCACGTGTCAATGTCATCGTGTGCAAAGTGGCCGGACTGAATGAGAGGCAACACTGGAACATTTGCTATCTACATGTGAATTTAGAGAGGAAACTATGAAATCATTGCATGTTGTAGATGATAAAATTGTCATCTTTGTCTTCCTTTATCTCTATCATTCGTGTAGGATAACTGTCTCTCTGTCTTTCTATATTTTCAATGTGTTATTGGACATTTTAGATTCAGAAACTGCAATGCAATTGCATCTTGTCGATGCACTGGAAATTTGGGATGGCAAAAAGTCAAGACTGCAACACAGGAAATTCCTGAAACACCACTTTAAGTTGGCAGAATGTTATAAAGCATTCTTCCTGTTTGCTGATATCACAATGGAACTCTAAAAACTCTGACCTGCAAAACCACCACATCTGAGAGGTGTGTTGGTCCTATTGCAAACCACTTTTCATATCCTGAGACAAACAAAACAATTTAAAAAATCTGCACCACTCATGAACTGTAATTGCCACAGAAATTGGTTTTGACCTCTAAACCCAACAGAGCAGGATGGTGTTATGAAAACGAATCACAATCTGATAATTGCTTTTACAAAGCTGACTTTTCTCCTTAGTGACTCACACACACACGAGCACAGACACACACACACACACAGTGAGGGGTCATTGGGAGAGATAATGAGAGAAAAGAGGGAGTGGCAGCAGAGGTGATTTTGGAAAGCGGTGAAGGTGGATTAGGCTGAGCGAGCAGGTTGTGAGCTGATTTGATGGCTGTTTTTGGTGGTAGATTAGACAATTTAGCATCGCATTAAAACAAAAAAAAGAAGTATCTGATTGTGCACGTTTTGCTGAATTCAAAATTTCGTTCCATACATTTATCTCCCGCTTAAAACATGTGGCACCCTGTTGACTACACCAAATCACATTCATGTTTTCCATTTGTAATCCTTACATCAGCTTCACGTTTTTAGTATGTGTGTATTTGGGGGGTGGGGGGGGTTGACGAGTCCAGCAGGCCATCAGATTACTGCTGTTTACTACACTGACAGATTAACCCAGTGAACAGAATCACAATCCCTTTCAATCAGTCTCTCCCTCTCTCCTCCTCATCGCATTCTCTCACTCTGACGTGTGTGCATTCGCTTTGATTACATCAGTTCGGTTAGTTTTACGCAACCACCAAGTCGCAAACTAGATTCTGCACCATCTTGTTACACAAGAATGTATGTAAAGCCGGCGCTTCATGGATTCTTAAAAATGTGCATAAACAACATTAACAATAAATCAGATTTCTCATATAAATACAAAGCAGAGGGACGAAGGTGTGCCAATTCTGCTTTTCAATGAAGACCTCATTTTTGATTGTCTGCACCAAAAACAAAATTTTAAAAATTGCTCTCAGGAGCCAACGACCCAAAGTCAGAGATGTTGATGTAATGATCTCCATCTCCATTCATGTAGGTAGGTAGGTACTTCATACATCCATTCATCTATCGATCCAGGAAACATAAACTGTGTTGCTGATCAAAGTATCCATGGCATTAGGAATTATTCTGGCTTCCTCTGAGGAGATCCTTAGGCATTCCCGAGACAGATGGCACATATACGCTAATCTGTCAAGCGTGCTCTGGATCTGGCTCAGCGCCCCGTCGCTCCCTGCTGGACGTGACCAGAAAACCTCCAAAAAGGAGAGCGGGATCGTGATCTCATGCTTGGGTGCCTTCGCCGGGTTCCTTTTTTGAGAAAGGGGGATGGTGGCAAATGCCTGACATCACCTCAGGACATCCTGAACCTCAGCTATGAGCAGAATCTGGACAAAAAGCCATTGCTGCTCACATATGCTAACTTGCAGTGAGCCGGGTCGCATGATACAAACTCATGCACGGCACTGTCCTAACTAGACATTAAATAAAATCAAACCAGAACAATTTTATGCCCAAGACTACAGATGAGATGATGCCACCATTTAGGAACACCTCATATTCATGTAAGATATCATCATCTGTATAATGTACACAAGCACAACTGTATATGGTGGATCTTAGGCACACAACACACACACCAACACACAGGCCTAGATTATCACACACATCACTGGACAGGCCGACCTAGAAATACTGATGTAGAGAGACTGACGGGCAAATACACGCACACACACGCACACACATTAAAAGGGGTCCCCCACCATCTACCCCCTCCACCAACTGGTGAGTATGTTTACATTCTCCTCCCTCTCGGCAGCCCATCTGTTCCTCTGCTCATCTGCAATGAGGTTTAATCGAGAGGGGACAGACGTGCTTTCCACGCCGATGATACCCGTCATGCTGCGGCCACTACGTCAGAACACAGATAGTACACGTATTCCCAGAGAGAGCCGCAGACAGGCTGGGTAACAGCGGGTATCAACAGGAGTCTGTTGTGGTATGAATTAATTCAGTTATTTGGCCGTATAAAATAACTCTGGCTGTAAGATTTAAAAGTCCGAATACAAAATCCAACTTATTTGGACTGACTAACTTCACATCATCAATTTCTGTGCTGATGAATGAAGTACATTGTGAGGGTGGTGTGTGGCCAAGTCCATTCTCTTAGTCAGCTACACGCATTTATTAATTAATTGAATTGATTAAAGCCCTGCCATGTTCGTACGCTGTGCTGGGGAGTTTTCTCAGGATTATAAATGTCATTTTGTTGTTGACTTTGATCGGTTGAAAGCCTCAGTGAGCAGGCTTTTAATAAATTTTGCTCCACCACCACCATTTAGCAGCGCTTCACCTCCCACGGTGCAACATGCCTGATGAGCGCTGGAGAGAAAATGGCAGTTGTTGACAGAATAAGATTGACAGCCTGTGGTTCCAATGGGCTGATGGATGAGCGATGAGAGGTTTCCTAGCAACACTCAATCCACTGGGCCCTTTTAAATCACTGAAGTCAGGGCAGGGAGTTTTTTTTTTTTTTGTTCACTTGCACTTGTGAAGGTGTGTTATGTAATACCGCTGCATCATTAATTCGATCCGCTCTTCCTCTATCTCTCTCCTAAGGTCACTCGTTACCCGATTTGACACCCGTGGCATCCCCCCCTCCTAAAACAGGATGTGATGTCAAATGACCTCACGCTGTTACCCAGGAACAAGTGGGCGTGGAGGCTGTGGAAAACACTGGTCTGTGGGCAACTGCAGTAAAAGGGGAGAGGACAGGGGGTCAGAATCGCTGCAAATGAGATATTGACGGGGCTGGGGGAATTACGCAATATATTTATGCACCATGGACAAAAATAGAGATGGAATATCACCAATGACGCACGTATTGATTTACATCAATACCCAGAAAGTCTCTCTGTGTAATCACATATTCACAGAATGTCTGAGTGGTTCGTGACGATCTGCTCCATCGCCTCTCTGCATTCTCTTCCTAAGTGGCTTTAGGAGGAACATTCTTAATTAATCTCATTCAATCATTTCCCTGCTCACACATACATTTGTTTTTGCTCCGTCATCAGCGTGTCTGAAGTCTCCCTCCTCCCATTCCCAGTGTTTCCTGAGGTTATTTGCATTGATGCTGCCTTCAGTAGACATTATTACAAAATGGCTCCTCTTGCTATGATGGTCGACTGAGTGAGCCTGGGTATTTTCACAGGGACTCATTTTGATTTCAATATTTCCAGCATTTGGTGGGAGCTCCATAAAGAAATTTGGTTGAGGACAGATATATTGCTGGGAAAATGTTAAATAACGAATTATGGAATCTAAAAAAACCTTTCATTTTCCACAGGACAGCTGATGAATTCCTCCAGATACATACTGTAGATTATTACTGATATTTACAGTGAAAAGGATGTGAAATTCACCTTCTCCATTTGTGTTCATGTCCGATTCCACTTTAAAAATATGTATGTTACTAAACTGAGTAGGTGGAAATATACAATAGACCCTTGACGATGAAGACACTTGAGGGAGAGAACCTTCCAAAGAGAGCTATCAGCATGTGAAGATCTGGCACCATATGCATTAGAGTGTCTCTTAGTCATTATAGACCCCCTCACACACACACACACACGTCACCGTACTCCACCGTGATAAGCTCTCATCATGGAGTCTCGGCACCACTGTGCACCACGTGTTGACATTAAAACCTGTCAATTTCTCTGTCTCCCACTCCTTCCATCTCTGCTCTGTTTTCCCCCTCGAGCTCCTCCATTTGTGCTGCAGCATCAACTCCCACCATTCATCTTTCTCCCTCTTCATCCTTCTGAGGGTGACTCACTGCACTTCCATCCCCAGCTTCACTCTCCCCATCTTGGTCGTGGTCCATTGCTATATTTTGCCCCATGTCCGCCTCTTTACTCAGCGATAGCTGAACGATCTCTGCCTCCCCTCCTCAAAATGGGGAATCATCCTCCACGTGACACCAGGAGGGACTTTGTCTCACATTTGTCTCTGCTGTCACTCAGACCCACTCGGATCATCCGCCCCTATTGGATCGGTCTGGATCAGATGTCCCTGGCTGCCTGGCCAGCCAAGCCTCCCTGTGGTGTTCCCCAAATTACATCCAACTCCGGAAACCTCCTCCCTATCTGACTTCCCATCTCCCTGCTTTATAATTTCTTCTTGCTCATCCAGTCAGTACATCTCAGCCTGAACAAAAGACTTTTCCAAGCCGGCCTCTCACACAAATACTCACACTTTGTCCACTCTTTGGCTCGATTGAGAGAATAGAGTACCATTTTACCCTCTGACACACCAACAGACAGCATCACAAAGGAGGAAAAGGCGGCACTATTTCCTGGACTTGACTTGGATGTTCCAAATCCAAAACCCTCCATAACCCCAATCTTAGATGTATAGCAAAGGCATGGACACCGCTAGCCCACAAACATAATAAGTGGTGAAAGGAACAGGGGGGCGTGGTCCAAACTGAGATTGAGCAACAGCATTATTTAAGTATATCTTAAATCCTGCAAAGTGACACACTGGGTAACATAAACTGAAATATAAAACTAGGGATTTAAAGCCCATTTAATGCAAAATGGGGCCACTGTGATGGTGGCTAAGTGCAGGGATCTAAGGCTTTACAAGAATAACATAGCAGAGCAACCGTGATTCATCAAGAATGACATCACAGTGTCTAAAATTAATGTCTGGGACAGGATGTCCTTCGTGACCTGGATGATCAATGAGGTTTTGTGCCACTCCAGAGGAGCTGGCAGGAGGTGGAGGTGTTGAATGTGTCAGTCATCATGAGCATCACGTCCCTCCGAGACCCATTCGTGGACATCTTTAGGTGTAGGGGCAAGGAGGTGGAGGAGCGAGGGTGTCTGGAGGAGAAGGGGAGGGAGGGTTGACCACCGCCGGGGAACCATTTTGACGCGCTTGTGTGTGCAGGTTTGGTACCCAGACTGGGAAGCTGTGTCCTCCACAGCCTGACGGCGCTGTCGCGTCGGCCATTATGTAACCATGTGCAAAGTTGGGATGGTCGGCGGAAAAGAAGAAGAGAGGAAAATGGCAGCCCCGCCCCCCACCATCTTATCACATATTGCCAGGGCTGGCTCCAATCAAATATTGACATTTTCAGATCTTGGCCAGGGTATCGTTACCATGATTCAGATTTTTGGAGGTTTCAGCACAGGCGTGTCTGTGATAAGGCTGGATACTCCGCAGTCTGGGCTGCGGTTTTTCTCCTCCATTTAACGTTTCACCGGCACGGTTTGCGATTCAATCTTCACCCTTTCCAGCCCCCTGCAGGCACCAGTGTGCAGATTGACTAATCGCGTATTTAAGACTTATATTTCTGCGCCGTCGAAACCAGTCCTGCACATCTGGCGCCAGATGTTCGCCGTTGTAGCCTCGTTTTCGGAGACCAGAGGGGGTGAATTGTCGCATCTTGCCGACGCACCGTCACCAAAAAATTCCTCTTCTCGGCGTGGGTCTGTCATGAAGATGTGCGTTTATCCAATTTGCCGGGTCCTTTACGGGATTTTGTTCGTTACGTGCCTGTTACGCCCCCAATATCTCCCCTAGGGAAGTTTTCACGTCAGATAAGGATAAGAAAATATCCCGGCGGAATATTACCTGAGTGCTGCATAATAATGAAATCTATGTTTAACAAGCAGGGCGCCCATCCATCACATCCACCGAGGGGATGGATGCACAGTAATGGGACCGCCGCCATTCAGACACCGAGAACACCGAGAGGAAATAATTCGAATATATCACTCGAATAATTCTGACGGGCAGGTGTTAAATTTGGAGAGAAATGTTGGGATGTTATATAGCGTCACGGTAACGCGTTACCGTCCACATCGGCTCTGCCTCTCCGGCGTGAATCTGGATGCAGATGGTTGACTCACGTATTTGGCGCATTATCTTCCAGAAAAGGCGCAGTGATAATTAACATACCTCTTCGCTATGTTAATAATCTCAGTCTGTATCATAATCGTCGCTCTTCAATGTCACAACGCGATGGCAATGATAAAATATCGCCGTCATCGGGATGGTTTTGAGGCGGGATGTCAGATGCGGTTTACCCGACCGTGAACGCACCGTGCAACAATGTTTAAAACACCTGCTGAACCGGTAGATACAATGTATAGTATTTAGCAGGGAGCATTCAAACGTAATTCGACGTTTCAATGTCATTCTAACATCATGCCAGAGTCTCCATGCAGTTTAACCCATTCGCTCACCGACTCCCAGCCCACCCCAAACCTTGACACCGTCGTTTCTTTCAGAAAAGGACATTTGAAGCATCCCAAGTATAAACGGTTGTCTTTGCTTACCCCCATGTCGGCGCTGTCAGTCAGATGTTTCTCCCCAGCTGCTGGATCTCGTTATCGTCGGCTTGGGTCGCAACAGCTGGATTTTAAGGCGTGACGAGCGCAAACAGCTTGTCGTCTGATAACGACAGCAAAAATGTCTCCCCTCAGCGGCTAGCTGATGCTGCGATGAGAAAAATCAATCGACTAGCGATTAATGGACTCTAATATGGCATTGTTTGAAAAAGATGAACAGTCATAGAGCAACGTGACAAGGCAGCGTTTCGCGAGACACCTCTGCGAAATTACGCCCCGTTCAAACTAAAACGAGGATAGCTCGTTTTTTGTGGACATTAATGTGAAAATGTGGCACAGCCCGAGATGACAGCAGGGCAGCCGCTCGAGTGATGCCGGGGGAAAAGAGGGCCGGCCGGCTCGCGTCTTGTTTGCATGTGGTCTCCCTCCGCGGCCGCGCGCAGGCCACCGAAGCGCTCCCTGTGGAGATTTGTCCCTCCGCGTATGAAAGAGGTGTCTTAGCCTAGGTGCCGGTACAAAAGTAAACGTTATGCAACAATTTCAGGGAAATTACGGTTGTAGTTTTTTATCCTTAATGTCGTTATGTTGATGATAGGGTTGTGTTATTTCATTTTTATGTGAAACTCTTAAATCGTGGAATTTCTGTGACACCATTTCATCACATCCAAACTGGACAGACTTAACTATGCCATTAACTGCTACTTGTAACTTGAAATTGAACAACATTCAACACAGGACTCCAGTAAATTGTCATTGCAAGAAATAAAAGGTCTAATTATTTCAAATTAGGGGAGTAATACTCCTAATTACTTAAAATAAAGTAAAGCCCTTCCAAGCTCTACATTCCCAGATAAGAACTGGCAATCACTACTCGATGACATTAAAGTGAACTTGGTTGTGGGAGGGATCACAGACCTGGACAAATCTTTTTCTCCACTCATATACACAAAAATACAGCTATGACATCATCCAGTCCTTTGCCCTGGACACAACCCATACATCAATATCTTATCTGTGCATATACGATTAATCTTATCTGTCCTTTTATTTTGACGGCATTCCAGAGTGAAACTATTTCGAGTTGCCTCCATCGACCCCTCCAAAGTTCTTGACCCCAGTCTTACAGTGATCCCTGCTATAATATCACATATTTCCTGAATTAGCTAGACAAATATTTGGACACCTGGTCTGGTTTCCACCGCTGAGAGTAACTCTAATACTTTGCATTAGGGAACGCAAGTGAAGGTCGGTCCTATTTATTTCTTAAACACATAGAGACCAAAACGCATAAACGTCACTTTTACTGGGACTGTACACATCGAACAGAATCAAATTCACAGCATTTATCTATTCAGAAAGGCTTCTTTCGTTTTACCGCACATCCAATGCGCACGTGACCAATAATACTCTTCAATCTTGAATCAACAGTGCCCTTGTCAGTGCTTGCCTGATACAAACGTGATGCTTTCATCACTTGTATAAAGTCAAATTAGCGTCAGATTAGTGACAGATCTGCCATTAAATGCTGGATTGTCAGCCGATAGCTTCAAAAGGAAGGTGTTACTTCCCTGGGATTCTCGCAAACTGTGAAGAGAGGAAGGAACGAGAGTGGAAAGCAAACAGGCAAAAAAAAAAAAAAAAGCAGCAATTCAGATTCTAATCTATATCCATCTACATCCTAAACCCTATTCTCAACTGCTCACAACCAAAAATGCTAATGTGGGCAAAGACAAAAGAAGACATGCATACAATGGAAACAATGCAAAGTTCGTAATTACCCAAAGCTGAGTAGGATCACGTTTTATTTCTGTACGCTGCACCTGCTCTGGAAGATTAGACTATTAAATTGCTGGTTTTAGACACTTGAAGCAGAGCAGGCAATAGCACATACACTGCAGCTGCCACATGACAGACACACACAGACAAAAGGCGGGATTCAACTGGTGTGGTGTGATGTGAAAATATATATTGCATTACATAACACCAGGGAACAACTCTGCGTCTTAACAAATGCGTGTGTTTGAATTGCATATTTTGTGTTTCTGTTGAATGTGTCCCTCAGTAGTGTGTGTGTCTGAAATGTTTTTTGTAATGAATATATTCATGTGAGAGAATGAAGGCAGCTGCTGTGCCCAGATAGAATCAATATGTTGCTTGATCATGGATGAAGTGTGGCCGGTTCCCTGCGCTGCTTTGTCATCTTTGCAGAATTTTCCATCAATCCTGTTTTTGCGAGCCACCTTTAAGATTGCGGCATAAAATGTTGCAGCTGCTACAATCCTTCATTGTGCGTCTGCACTGTCTGGCTTCCCATACATATCCCACAGAATGCCAATAGGCCCTTTTATCACAGGAGAAATTGACAATATTTCAAACTCTTCCAACAGGGAATCATCGTATAATCCATGTTGTAACATTTTGTGATCTATTGTTTATTGCATTATACTCTGCCCTATTATCAGCCTGACATTAACATTTAAGGGATCCATTTCTGTGGAATTTCATTATTCTGTCTGCCTGTTAAATATCAATGAAATAAGATGAAAATATCTGACATTATGTGCAGTACTAGAAGCAAATGGAAAATTATTTCATTTGTAATCACAATAGAGCTACAGAGAAGTATGATTATGATGAAGATATGATATCAAGCCTCATAATGGAACAAAGACTGTCACTAAGTACTTTATTCATAGTTAACTCTGATTATCCCTTTTCATTCAACTCATTTTAATGTGACATAATCTAACCAACATCGGATAGTCCTTCTTCTGGTTGCACTAAGCAGATGTGCGGAGCTGACAGGAGTTGAGTGCCCTGCTCGGGGAGTCTCACTGGTATTTAGCCATGCAATGAGGCCTGTTATACTCCTTCCCTTTCCCATTGTGGCGAAAGATTCGAGACACAAGCTCCATCTAACCTTTATCTTGGCGACTCCAAATACCACAAGGTATGTCATGCATGCAGTGTAACAAGACTGGTGATGTACTGCGGTAAAATGACTTCAAAGGACAATTTGGCATCAAAATAAAGGTACAAATTTGAGAAAAACTGTGAGCTTTGTTGCTCACCAAGTAGCAGCAGAAGACTTTCCTAAGTGCGAGCGTGTGTCCTGAGGAGATCCAATCACTCTTGCTGATAACATCTTCGAATTGCCATATCCTTCTCCCTGTTACCCACTCTTCTGTGTGTGTTTGTGTGAAACTGTGTATTTTGTGTGACCTTACCTTGCCCTTGGTCCAAAGATGGTAGCCTGATAAGATAGTGAGCCATCCTCATCTCTTCTAGCTCACGTGTTCCACCACCACAACAGCCAGTTGACGTTCACCCGAAACTCCATCTTGTCTATGAAAAAGCACAGAAACATTTTTAAATAAACCAGGGGAGCCAGTCTGGTTTAAATGATATTACGCTGAGGAATTCCTTGACTTTCCATTGTACTCTAAAGACTGTCTATGTAGCACGTCTGAAAGTCAGGTGGAGAAAGAAACATTTCAGATACATTTTGCAATCACTTTCTTGCCAATAATAACTGCCTTGCCTGCAGAGTGCAGAGCCAAGTGCGTGTCTGAGACTCTGATTGTGTTTACCGGGAAAAACACAGAATGTTGCATGGTCTGTTGACCATTACCACTGCATCACCACATGCAAACACATTGCAGACCTACAGCTGACAATTGTATAAACATAAACACACACGCACACACACACCTGCAATTGAGAGGAAAATTGTCCAGGGAAGCTGCCATGCTAACAATGCGGCAGGTGTTTTCATGGTTCTGGTGTAATGAGTGCACTCTCTTGCATAGATACTGTACACACATGAGTGTGCAGGTACACACACGTGCACACAGATATGTATGTACACACAAACAACATTGTGACATGGACTGAAACATGGATCACAATAATAACATACAAATACCATGCAAGGAGTAATGAGACAGTGAATTTGACTGTTTTCACCAATACAGATGTTGTCAGGTCTTCACAATCAAAATATGGCCAACCGAAATATAGTATTCTGGTTTTTGGGTCTTCTGCAGCAGAGCAAATTCCTCTGAAGCTGCATCCAAAGTTTCAGCCCTCCAACATGGATGTTATCAAGATTCTTAGACCATCAGAACCCTGAACAGCGATCGGCACCATAATTCAACAGGCCTTAAAAGGGAACATGCTGTACAGATTTTCCTGTTGTTATTCAGGAGGAGATGTGCCAATGAATAATTCATTCTCACATATTGAAGTGTCCATTTGTGAGTGTGTGTGTGTGTGTCATGTCCACCACCCTTCTTCTTCACGGCTGCACTAAAGGTACTCTCTGCTTCAGTTAGGTCCGTTGTCTTATAATAGAAACACCAGCTCCAACACTAATGTTTCATTCAGCAGGAGCACACCAGTGTGCAGGGATGGGTCACCAAGAAACTATTTAAAGTGATTGGGATGCAATTACTTAATTGGAACAATTACTTCTTTCATTTTAACATGCAAGTACTGTATGCACAGAAAATGAAAGTACCCAAGTATTTTGTAATCATATTCCAGTTTGACAGGGTGTGTTGTCACAAGTACTTAAGTCAAATCTTTGTAGTTGCTTAGCAAAACAAAGTTAAATACAATTCTGAAATGAATGATAGTCATATTTTAACAGCTGTTGCTTTACCCCCTCCCTCTCAGACACAACATGGACAGTGTGAGGAGCAAGAGTTGTATGTTAAAGGGTCATCGTGTCTAAAAATATAGTGTGGCGTAACAATCAATATTTGCTCAAGGACAGCAAGTCCCTTCGACCTTGCAACATCCACTGGTAATTGGAGGCACCATTTCTATGGCAGGATAAATATTTCAGGAGGGGAAAAAATCCTTTTGGGAGACTCCATGAGGTCGGAGTTGTAGACAGTTGCCAAAAGCAGTCACGCTCCCCCCAGCGGGTGCTGTGCTGGCTGCTCAGCAAGATGGCTGCTGTCACCATGGGGAAGC
>OMPJ01017105.1:0-13579 GCA_900312935.1 Carapus acus
AATCTAAAAAAAAAGACAAACATACTGACTCAGCTCACACACTCACATCTTGTTGCATTGGCTTTAGAAAAAAAAAAAAAAGTTTCCCTGCCCACTCACTCCGCTACCAAGTCCATCAAATATGCTTTTCATGGGAAACGTCCTCTATCTGGGCCAGCCGACCTGATTTGCTTCCAGACTAATAACAACAAGCCGACATCATCAGACGGTGATGTAACACGCGGCAATAAGGAAACTGCTTTTCCCCGCAGAAAAACTCCCGCGCTATAATTACTTAGCAGGAGTAATATTGGCTGGCGCCGTGGACGGGGAATATTCCACGTCAATCCCATGAGCCCCCCAGCAAAGACAAGCCGCTGATCAAAAGTGTCGGACGGCGGGAGCATTTGCCGCGTTAGCGGCGGCAAGATCTGGTCTCGGCGTGGGAGGAGAATGAAGAAGCTTCTGGCCAACATTTGTGGCAAGTGCGGAGCTCATCCCGTGTTAGGAAACCGAAATGCTCCGGCCACCTCCATTTCACAATTCGCAATTTGCGGAATTTGCGAAATTGCGTTTCGGAAATGCATGCCCCTGCTGCCAGAAAGGTGTAATGCAGGTGTCCCCTCCCTTGTCGACAACTCACGGAGGTCGATCAAAAAATTCCGAAGCGCAGACTGGCCGCGCTGCTGAAATTCGTCACAGTTCATTGTATCGCTTTAAAGTCGCACGGACCGTCTCGGCTCCATGCCACCAAAACATGACATCTGTGCACTTTCAATCCCTCAGTTTGATTTTGATTCAAAAAGGCAGACTAACATTTCCAACTAATGTGCCGCCATAAATTGGGGGACACACTGTCCAAAGTGAAGCACACAGGGCTTCAGGTGAATTTGGAAATAAATGAAAAGGTCGAAGCTAAATTGCTAAATCGGCGGCACACTCACCACCACCACAGGTTTTGTGATTTGGTGCGTTGGAAAACTGGAGCTTAAACTGTCCCACTGGACACATCACCCAGATTCTGCACCTGCTCCCTCTTTGTTTGACCTCTGCCCGATTCTGACGCGTGGTTTTCCCACTGCCACATTACAGTGGCCATTGCCATCACCTCATTTGAGAATGGTGGGATTTCCCTCAGCACTTGGCTGGCTCCACTAGCTGCCACAGGCAATAATGACAACACAACAGCTTTTGTCAACATTTTGCATCTGAAATATTAGTTTTAAACAGGGCTGTCAAATAATGAAGGTTTTTGGGTTGCTGAATGCCTGTGGTCAAAAGCAATTAATTACATTTCTAATTACAGCATTTTTCGGACAATGAGGCGCACTTGAAATTCTTATATTTGCTCAAGAATCTGCAGTACGCCTTACAATCCAGCGTGTCTTATGTGAAATGTTGTTGTGCTTACTAACCTCAAATTAATTTCATGCATTCTAAAAATCTGTTAAATTAGTATAGTGTGAATTGGTAAGGGACAAAGCCACTCCGCTTGATTTATTTTTGGACCATCCCAAGTTGATAAAGGGACGTTTTATTTTCGGTCAAACTAACTTTGTTCACTGGCAACGATAAGACAATCAGAGAACAGCACATGATACGTTTACCTCTGCCACTTCCTTAACCAAAAAACAAGTGTGAGCAGTTTTGTTAAGTTTCAGTCTTGTAAGCAGTGCTTGGATGAGTGGAGCATGCAGTGTGAAATGGTGGAGGCAGCAGGCAGTCATACTCAGCCCCACATGGCAGGTGGAAGCCTGAAACCTGAAAAGGTTCAGTCTGCAAGCAGCAAGAGCCCCTGAATAACTGCTCAAACAGCCCTCAAATCCACAGTTCCCCATAAACCCACAGGTGAGGCAAATTGGCCCAACGACCTGTCCCAACCTCCACCCAGGGAAGTCACACAGCCAATGAACAGACAGAGGGGCAGGCCGTCATTCATTCATGATTCATTGTTCCTTCTCAAAAAATCTAACCATATCTGAATCAATGTGAGAGAGCAATTGGAGAAAGTGTATTTACTGTAACAGCAACAAGGCGGACTTGAATAATGACAAGAGGGAACCCAACATGCTTGATGCTGAAATTGGCCGACTGTTAAACTCAAACACTGAGGATGAGGAATTTGGGATTTGTGGAAGATTAATGATTTAAAATGTCAGTGTATTTCTCCGTATTTGATACAACTGAGGAATATTCAGAGTTATCGTGAATGAGTCACATAAAGCTCTGCTTACCTGGCTGCTTTGCTTTGCTTTATATGTTTTATCATGCGTCTTATAACCCAGTGCGCCTTATCAATGAAAATAGACCCGTTCATTGATATTGGGCATTATAATCCAGTGCGCCTTATGGTCACTAAAATACAGTAAATTTTTTGCACCTCAAGACATTTCTCCAAGTCTGTCTTTACACTGTAAAACAGTTTCTACCAGAACTTATGGATTGGGAATCAAAAAACCACACCACAAAAACATTGCTTGATATTGATTCTTTCAAGTCAAGTCAAGTTGAGTCAATTTAATCAAAACAGAAGTTATTGGTGCGATATAGTGTAGACTCAGGTGCAATGTAGACCCCAAAAAATGCCTTTCAAAACCAAAGTGCGCACACATGGCGGCTTCAGGAAAAAAGGTTGTGTAGAAAGGTACAATTCACAAGGTACAATCATGATGAAAGAAACCGACACATCAAGATCGCGATGAAGGCATTGCTCAGGCCATATATCATTGTCTTTTGTTTCTAAGGGAATGCAACTAATTCATCCACAGGTTTTGCACATCCCAAGTTTAAAAGATTTTGCAGGCACGACCACATGTAGATTAACATCATGGTTTGGCTGAAACACCTGAAACACATTTGAAGGTCCAATATGCTAGTTCTCCTCACTCTCCCCTGATACACCACTACTGTGCCCGATTTCAGAGTAGTGCTCCAGCGATGCCCGCGGTGCACGGTAGTGCCGCGACAAACACTGCGTGACACAAAGAGACCGTCCGGAAAAAGCCAGAACACTGCGGATAAGGAGAACAGCGGGAAATTGGAGGCTGGCAAAGTCGGGCAGAGTCGCATCAGCCCATCATTTGGAGCACGACATGGCCGATTCGGCTGCCTCGCAACAACTGCGGCAAAGTGCAATTGTGTGCAGAGAGGCCAAAAATGTGACACTTGCTCACACCGTGCTTGTTCAATCAGGACTGGAGCAGCAGACACAGAAAAACATCGGGATGCACGTCGGGGCCTCCGGCGGGAGGAGTAGCTTACATTTTTGACACAAGGCAGAGCCTAAATGGTTGGAAAAGTACTCAATTTGGCTTTTCAAAGGCACAGTGTCGTCTTTCAAAACAAGACTTGCATTTAGGGTGTTGGAGCACTCGCTTCTCTGAGATGAGATGCTGGTCGTCAACAAACAATGAGGTGATTCTCCCAGCACAGCATTTGGGGCTTTGGAGTGTATGGCGTTTTATTTGTATTATGCTAAAATCCAGATCAACAACAACAGACAAAGTGAGAAACAAATGATTTGGGCGGTTCTGGAATTAGACTAACTTCTTGCACGACAGGATGGTATTCACGTCAGTCCGTCAGTGCTCACGTTCACAGTGCTGTCTCGTCTCCTATGCCTTGCTGAGGCTGCAGACACATACACTGGCATGTGCGCACACACACACACACACACAGGCGTCTTGGTATGAATGTGTCTTAGTATGAATGAACGTGACATTTCCACAGCAAAACAGCTTCTCTATGCAATCAATAACTGTCAATAATGCTATCACAATATAGTGGATGGTGTGTGTGGTGTGCCTGTGTGGGAACTCAGAGAGTATGCTGCCAGAGTGCCAACAGATCAAATAATTAATCCTCCTCAATATTTTGCAAACACAAGCAGAATGTTCATGACTTCCCCCCAAACACCCACACCCCCACAAACACATACACGCACAGTTCTCTGATGATGACTTCAGACCAGATTTAATTGGTTTGTAACCAGTTTCAGTGCTATTTGCCGTTTGCAGAGGCTCAGCAGGGCCATTGTCTCTGTGGGAGATGGAGGGCAAAGTCATCACAATCATACTCTGTCACTCTGAGCTCTGCACCACCAGCCATCTGACACACACACACACACGCACACACACGTAAACGCACGCTTTAAAGCATTAATGAGCAGCAGAGTAACTGACCTGGGAAATCCTGCTGCTTCAATTGAAGTTTACGTGTAAAATGCTCAAGTCCGTTTCCAAGACAAAACTACTACACCACTTGCGACTACACCAATAGACAGCAAAAATCCAACCAATAAGATCGCAAAGACAACATTTCCCTAGCTAGCATGTTTTGTTTTGATGCTTGTGTTGAATGCCACCTTTGTGAAGGCACAAGTCCCCATTAGCATTGACGCTGCCCAAGAAAATGAAGGAATTTCTGAGGGCCTTCATTAACAGTTTAATGGGACTGAAAAAAAACAAAGTGAGCCATGTCAATATAGCTTCCTACTACAGCAGAGCTAACTGTTAGCCTCCACCAGCGTCTAAGGTAGCTTTATGGATTGTTACAGTGATTTCCTTTGTATACTACATATTACATTTGGCATGTTGTATAAATCCAATGCAGTATTGATGAGTTACACATGCCGCTGCATGACACGCTTCCTCTCCAGGTCGAGCACCTGACCAGATGCCTGGTCGGACTCTGGTGGTCAGCTGGACGTGCTGCTAGTCGATTTCCTGCAGCAGAAAGCCTCCGACAAGTAAGTGTCCATTTGAAAAGTGACCCTCAGCAGCTTTCCACCCAGAGTCCATATGGTCCCTGTATTTATGGGGTGATGAGACCTGCTCCTGGGGTTCAGAGTGGTCATTATCTGGAGGATGCAACAGCTCCAGTAGTTAAGGTCATCTGGTACACACCGGATGTCCGTGCACTCCAGCAGCAGAGGAGGATACTAAATGTGTAATCATCTCTGAGACCACAGAAGGCCGACTATATCCAGACCGGCCATTACTGGAGCTTATTGTTGGGTCCATTCTGGCTTTATATCCTGCTATTTCAGCCAAACAATCCGACACAGTCCATCTTTCCACAGAATTTTCCTACAGATAGCAGATTTTGCAGCGGGCGTGAAGAAGTCTGGGTTCTTATTCACCTCAAAGTCGCACTCTGTGTCGGCTGGCGAGGCCCGTCCTCTCTGCTCCAGTCCCGCCCCATCCCCCCACCAATCCTAGAACTAAATTATTTTTGGAGCAATTACCATGTAAAAATGAAGCAGCAGATGTATTTTCGGGCTAATCAGACAGAGGGTTTCTGGAAAAAAGTCAGACTATCGAAGAATAAAGTGGTGGACTGGTGTGTATGCGTGCGTGTAACACCTCACATACTGGGTGAGAACATCAGCAGGTCGAACTCAATGCCCAATTAAAAATCCCTACTTAAACAGGTGTATCAATGAGGTGGCGACTGAGTAATCCAGGTCCTGGTTGTTTAACTGGGAAGGCGAATCGCGCCAACTTGGGCCTTGACAATTTTCCCCGCCTCATCCAAGAGTCTCTCTCAGTTCAGATCAAATGCAAAGGAATCTCAGGTATCTATGTGTCCTTTCTGGCACATAGGTAGGACAACAGGGAGCCTGTCTTCCAAACAATATATCTCAGAATGACCCCCGAGGGTAATTTATGCATTTCTGAAGCCTATGCATTGAGAAAACATAGGTGCTTTGAGAGTCGGATCTGAGAGGAAAGCATGTAGCCAAGACGCCATGGCTTTCAGATCGAGACCAGACGGCAGTCCAAATGAGCTGAGGAGGAACAGAAAGGAAAACAATATACTCTAACTTCTGGAAAACAAAGAGGAACAACTCTCAAGGGTGCTACTTACACACAATTTGTTGGCATCAAAGCGACTACTGGGCTGTTGTTTGGCTTCACATTGCATAATGGAGGCGTGTAAAGCGAGGTGACCAGGACAGATTCAGAGGTCGAAGGTGCCACGGTTGTAACTTACTCGTCGCCTTGCACAGCACCAAATTGAAGTGACACTTGGGTTTTCTGCCAGTGGCTCTGTGATTGCTCGCTGTGCGCGCCCAGTTGCTGAAAAATGGCTCTAACCTGCCAAAATAAGACCAACTGAAATAATTACGCCTCGGGGTTTCAACAAGCTGCTCGCCGAGAACAAGCCTTTCAGCGGCATAAACATTATCCCACAGAAACAAGGTTCTGCCAACAACAATTTTCCGCCGCAAAGCACCAAACTCTTCTCCCTCGCACCTCGGCAGCCTGCTTGCGGTTTAGGCGAAGTGCTCGACGTATAATCATCCGCCACCTTGAGCACTTTTGTCCCACAGAAAATCACAGCTCGTCACTGTCGCCGATGCGCTCCAAAGTTGTGACTGAACAGGGATTTTCAAGGGGAGAAGGAGAACCTGTTCTGTTGGTGAAGATGTTCAGAAAATGGATGACCAGGACAAATAAAACCAAGGAACAATCTAAACTGTGTTTGGGGTCTGAGATGATCTACTCCTGATCACCTTTGATCAATAACCTCAATCGCGGCTGATGTAAACACGCTGCAATCTGCAGTTTCCCTCTGGGGTCAATAAAGTATATCTGATCTCTCTCACACACACACAGACACACACACAAACACACACACACACCTTTCCTCTATCCTCCCTTTTAGTTCTGTTGCACCACTTTCCCACAAAATCGGATGGGCTGAGAGATTCCTCTTAGCCTCTCTGCGATTTACCATGTTCACATCTTGCGCTTTGCCCCGTTCAAATCAGTGAGACGACGATGTGTCCCACCAGCGGCACGAGCCATGAAGTCATCACGTCCCCTGACGTGATCACAGTGTGGACAGAACACAGCGAGGTAATTTATGCAGGGTGGACACAGATGCCGGTGCTGCCGTAGCCTCCCGACGCCGCGCCAGCTGTGATGACTAGCTTTTTGCTCCACCTCAGCATCCCTTGTTTGGTGCTTCCCCTCCTCCCCGCTGAGGGAGTTGTTTCAGTCCCTCTCTGACGCACAGCACGATATTGTTTCGGGGAGTGGGGGTGGTGGTGGGGGGGGCTCAACCTGAGATATGACGGGCATGAGTCAGCAAGCTGGAGGGAGCGTGGGTGAGAGCGCAGCTGATATCTCATTTTCATTGAGTTGATCGTGATTCAATCGTGAACCTGCCTCCCACATACAAACCCAAACCTTAAAAGGACGTCTCAGATCGGGAAACTGGGTGGCGGGGCAGAGGGGTTGGACCGGCGGGGGAGGAGGGCGTAAACCTGCTCGCGTCGACCGATGGAAGCACTGACAGCCGGACACAGTCGGCGTTGCACGCCAGCACCACACCTTCCCCTTTGTCCGGCATTGCAGGTTGTGCGCCTTCCCACGTCCCCTTCATTCCCTCCCCTTGCTCTCAGCTTAGCGGCTTTGAGGCATCTCGCAGCAGAGCATGCACCCTGCCTGTGAGCTCCGGCAACTGCTGCATCGGTATGCAGCTCCCGTTCCGACTGCTGATCCCTCTTTATGAGGACACGAGTTTCAATGCTTTTATCCCCCAACCTTCACTTGCAAATATGCCGGCATTCGGAATCCACACTCCGGCTTTAGAGACCTGTGGGAAGCCTTTAAAGAGGAAGTCAATAAAAGGATATAAACATGCAAGAGCTTACGTTTCTGCATTTACTGTCTGACTTTCCCCCTCTTTTTCCCTCTTTTTTTTTCTTTTCTTAAACAAAGCGCAGCGTTCTGTTCTTTTCCCTCTTTGGAACGGCGTCCCAATCAAAAAGCAGTTGGACCCAAAAATAACGATCCGCTTACTCCTCATATGTTCCATGCCAAAGGGGAATTCTGAGCGTTTGTCTTCTTGCGCCATGTTCAAACAATAGCAGCTCCTTAGTAGCTGGGCAGGGCTTTCTGATGCCTACGCTCGCTCCTAATTAAAAGGCCTGCTGCCAACTCGTTGATATCAAAACCCTTTTTTGACCATTACGCAGCAGAATCTGCTCCTGTAATCGAACTTTGGCAAGTGGCATTAACAGGACCGCTCAGGTTAATTGGATTAATTGGTCCGAGCAGTGAGAACGCTGAGGTCATTACCTGTTGGACTTCACCGCCTGGATCCCGCACTGCTTCGCTCCACAGCCGCAACTCATACATCGGTGAATCTCAACTGCGTATTAGCGTAAACACAAATCCCTCCAGGCGGCAGCGACTGCACGTGTGTACGTGGGCACTGATCTTTGCAGCGGTGTGAAATCCCGTTCCGCCATTGTGAAGACACAGAGCCGCTCGCTGCCTTTTTGACAGCAACGGCTGTGGGAATTAGTCGACTGATAACTACAAGCAACTTTGCACAATGAAATTGTCACATTTAATCGCTGAGCGAAAATAAACAGGTTAGAGTTATGCTAGGATTTTTTTTCGACCCCCCTCCTCCCCTCCCCCTTCTTCCGGAATGCTCTGAGGCAGCAAACAGTCCCTTCACTTATTCTGCAGTGATAAAAGTAAGAGCGTAAGGGAGGGCAGAGGAAAGAGCACAAGGGAAAATATCATGAAACACTCTGAAATCCCGACCGACTCCGGGGCTTTTTTTAATTACCCTGCTCCTCATTTTAACTTTTACAAAGTGTGCTTTTTGTTTTATTGGCACGCTGGCCTTTATCCCGGCATGTGATCCCACGCACATTTCAACAATATGCAAACAAGGTTACGTTGCGACTCTGGGTGCGGTTTACTGGCTGATTTCTTTTGGCACCGTGAGCCCGACTTTTAATATCATTACATAGAAGTGAGATGTAATTAAGATTGCAGTCCTCCGCTGGGAAAGTCTGGCAAAAGAAATGTCAACAAATGCGAGATTTCTAAATGTGCACAAAATGAATTTAAAAAAGCAGTCCCCAAACAGGTGGGATGCCAGACGCTTAAGACAAACACTCACTACAGAGAAACTCTCGCGGGGAGAGCGACGACAAGCTAGGAGGGCAGACAACTGCGTGGCCTCGTTTTGTGCATCCGCTGAGTGATTTGCCGATTTGAGTGCGTCACCGGCGGTCAGTCTGCCAGCTGGTCGCTACCTCAGACGGTCAATCACGCCGTTTGGAAGCTCCCCAAATGTGCTGAGCAGGGTGAGGAGGGAGGAACGGGACAGGGGTGTGGGGTGTGAGGGGGTTGTGGTGTTGGGAAGGGGGGCGCTATCCATCCTGACAAACTCTTAACGGCATTGCGAGTGTCTTCCTCGCCGAACCACACGCATGCCATGCAATTAAGTGAGCAGATAAGCTCACTGAAGATCTCGCCGCCTTGATGTTAGAATTGTTTGGAGTCTGTGGACATATCACACAGTTCTGGAATTCGATACAACTGAGTGACGCAACTGTCACACATGTAGGAAAAAGTGGAGTGTGCGGCTCATGGCGGATCACTGCCAATTTATAATCATTATAAACCTAACTCATGGTAAGAAATATCTATTTTGTTCCTCAGTCTGGTCAAAAGCAATATTTGTACCCTGCTGGTCAACACAACCAAAATTTTGGTTTCAAACCCACAGGGAATTCTTCTTTTTTTTTTTCCCAGAACAACATCCATCACAGCGGACCTGCCGCCTGTCCTCCTTTTCCTCCTCTCTGTCTAATAACAATCAAGAGCAACAAAGCAACTAAATGGAAGGTGACAACACTCGGGGTGATACAACAATTGCTAGGGAAAAAAAGAAAAAAGGACTACAACAGATTACGCCAGCCGGCGGGGGTTGGAGGTGCATCGTGTAAGGCTGCCATTTCAGAACAAAAACTATTAACTTTGCCTGTGGAGGCGACGGCTGCAAGAGGAGAAAGGGGAGATCATCACACGGGCTAAATGAGATTCACAGGCTCATCCATAGTCGGCCACAAAGCCCACTTCAGTCCAGATGAGGGCCAAGAGAGATTGGTAAAGGTCAACACGGCAAACGGGCAAAAAATGAAGTATAGGGCTTCATTTCAGTGGCGGCGCTGGAATGCAGAGAATGCATAATGCCCTCGCCCAGCCCATGCCAGCAATCTCTCCCGCAATCTCGTCCATCACGCCATCAGCCCCAAAGTCTTTGTTGGCGCCTCCTATTGAAGTGAAGATGGATTAGCCGAGCACGGCACCGCCACACGTTCCTCTGCCTCCCTGAAGTCTGCACAGCCGCTCTGGAATCACACATGCACACACACACGAACGCTCTCAGTCTCTCTATCACTCTCTCACACACACACACACTCAGAGTCTCTGCACTGCCGCACCGTCCGCTGCCACAGCTACTGACAGGATGTTCTAAATTTAAATAAAACTTTTACGTACTCGTCCTAATCCTGAGGGAGGCTTCTTCTCTGCGTTTGACCCATCCTCATTATTTGAGGAGCAGCAGGCTGCTCAGCACGTCTCGGGAGTAGTTACGGGGTTCAGCGTCTGGCTCATGAACTCTACAACAATAATCTCATCGGAGCCTGGGATTGCACCAGCAACTTGGCAGTTGCTAGAAGACAGCTTTTCAAAAGTTCTCTCAAAACTAAGTATGAAGAAAATGTGATGAAAACACAACAGAGTGGAAGGCCTTAGACTACGTTGTCCTTGGTGGGGTTTTCAGTGGCGGTGACCAGGTCGAACAGGGCGAGAATGGAAACTACAGAAAAGAGAATAGAGATTCCGAAAAGAGGATGTTGAGCATGGAGCTGGCAGGTGTGAGGAAAAGAGGAGGACCACAGAGAAGGTTCACGGCGTGCTTCAGTTGAAGACTCAAAGGTCAGAGGGAGGAGAAGAAGGATGATCTGCTCTGGCAAATGAAGACAATGACACACAAATTGGTTAGTAGCTATTTAAAGTCCAAACCCCCGCGATGACATCACTAACTGTTGTGGTGTTGTCAGCAGCTGTGGTGAAGTTCAGATTGTGTTGCGAGAGCAACCCGACATGCATCGCTCCTCCTTCTGCTACCCGTGTGCATGCGGAGTGAGCCGCACTAACAGAATTGGATTTATTAGTGGTCCCAGTCAAACCTTAGTTGTTTTAAAAATCCTGCAGGACCTCTGCTGGCTGTGTCCGAGCCAAGCAGGAAATTAAGGATGATAATTCACCTCAGCAGGTGCAAAGGCACCACTGAACACCGCTGAACACGAGTGGGAAGGGAGAATCGGCCGCCCCGTTTTTACTAATTCAAGATTCACTATTCTTAAATAATTTGAATAATTTAGGTTCGCGTTCCACTTCCTCTATGCCTTTCTTTATTTATCCATTTCATATTTGGATGGCTCACTGAGCCCTCGCCTGAAATTATCGACCAATTAGCATAATTGGCTTAACGCGGAGCCTGCGGGCCAAACATACTCGACCCAGCATCCGCTGACGAGTCCAAATGGCATTAAAGTGGTGATGGTAGATCAATTTCAGGACACGCCGACTCACCCAAAAGGGTCAAACCGCCTCAAACTCCCCGACCTCAGAGTTAGGGTGACCTAGGGTCTCCGACACGGAGGTGACGAACTCTACAACAACCAGAACTGTACAGTTGAGCAAGTGCTCCAGTCTGGGGCGGGGGGGGGGGGGGGGTTGTGGTCATAAACACACACCTTCTTCACACACCGGCCTGTGCAGGTAGGACCCTTGCATTTTCCGGGCAGAGTCCTTTTAGCCTGCAGTGTCCTCAAGGGACAGAAAGGCAAATCTCTTATTCAAATCATTTATTTCCTGACTGATCAGCTTGATTGACAGGTATGTCTGTGTGTGTGCTCTCTACAGCAGTTGGCCTGTGTGTGCGTGTGCGTGCGTGTCACAGAGATTGGTTGTGTGACACAGGGCTTGGCAGTGCCAGGCTCTCACCTGCGCTGGTGTTTAAGGAAGGCAGCGTCTAATCTTAGCGTGAATCCCCCCCTACTTGTCTGACCACGTTTGCCACTGGCCGGCCGCTTATCCCTGCAGATGTTTATCTGTCAACAGGAAGGAAGGAGGGCTCCGGCTACTGCAGCAGCAGCCGCCGCCGCCGCCTCTGCTGTCCCCTTTTGCTGGATTATTCATTCGCCACGTTACACAGGTTAACAAACGGCAGCCGCCGAGCAGTGTTGCGCGGAGCCTCGCTCACCCTCAGCAGGCGAGGGAGGAGCGGAGCTAAACGTGACGCACCTTCCTCTGTCTCGCGGCTGAAGCCTCGGCCAGGCCGCCTCATTAGCCAAACGCCAATTCCGCCGACATGTTTGACACGCTGGTGTTTACATGAAGCAAGTCCGACCAATACGTCGCACCGACACAGGCGACATCAAAATGCAGAGCTGAAACAAAGGCCTGGACCAAAACAGTCGCCTGAGCGGTGAGTCAAACCGAACCGAGCCGAGTGGTTGGTTCTTCCTCAGCCAGCCGTCCAAAAGTGGGAGAGGACACATGTGATGACCTGCTCTCCTGGAATCTTTCCCACGTGCAAAATGATTCAGCTGTGGAGCGGCAAAAAGGGAAGAAAAGAAAAAGCCAACGATGCTGGATTTTAATCCTGATAATAATCCATATGCATGAGGCATTTCAAAGAATTCCAGACAATTAAAGAGATGAGACGTAACAGGCGGCACCCTCACCCTCTGCATACTTAGCACACAACAACTAATATATTCTATTTATTTTTGCTTAACCGCCGGAATTTCCATGCCGATATATGCAGATGAAGCGTTTAAATAATTCAAACCTGTTTCAGACCGCGCACACATCAATATGCATGTAACGTGTGTGGGAATCTTGTGTGTATTTATTTAACATCAGGCGGGAGTTTCAGCAGATGGAAAAATAAAAGATGCAATTCTGAGGAAATTCCATTCCATTCCTTGTCAAAATGCAGTGACATTTGTGCCCAAGTTGAATATTTGGAGGGATACTGAACGTATATAATGAATATTGATGGTTTGAGGTAATGGAAAAAAAAATACAGAGACCTTTAATCCATCCATTATCGTTTAAAATGACTAATTCAGTCAGTCTGGTCCTCTGCCCCCTTTGTGACAACATGGTCAGGATTTAAAAAAAAAACAACTTTGTCCTCCTCTTCCATGTCCCCGACGCCCACGCCCAAATGTCACCTGCAGGTTGCACTCGGCAAACCGTGAGAGCAGATAAGGAATGATGAAAGGCTCTGCGAGCGCAAACAAAAGAAATCTCGGTCTCTGCGCCGCCGAGGCAATGTGGGCAGAGGGAGGAGGAGCGCGGGACGTGCTGGAAGGGAAGCAGGGATAAACACAATCTACATCTGAGATCCCGCCCGGCCCCCGGTTAGACGGAGAGGCTAAATATAGCCGTGCCACATGGCTAATTAGCATTACTAGCAGCGCCGCCGCCTAACCTGTTAACAGGCGCCGACAGGAAGTTGCACGAGCCGCCTTTGTGAGGAATCTGCTGCGACGGCGTCGGTGCGCTGCTTGGCGTGACCCCGCGGTGCCGTAGAGGACAACAAAAGACGACAATGGGCAAGAGAAAGAGGGGAATAATCGTGCGCCCATCCACTGCTACACATAGCACGGGATCTTGTTTAGCATCAGCTAGCTCGCAGCAATACGCACACACGAGCAGTTAGGCAGGCGCACGTGCTCGCTGCATGAAATTGCCCTGAG
>OMPJ01017114.1:6014-24120 GCA_900312935.1 Carapus acus
AATCACACACACACACACACACACACACACACACACACCAGGGGCCAAAAGTCGTCTTGATTCAGTTTCCTAATCCCTCGGCTCACCGATTCGCCTCTGCCGGAGGGAAACCGAGTGTTTGGTGCGTGAAGCCAGATTGGCTACATTGTCTTTGTTTACTTGGGGAGGTTTAAGGGAAGGGAATCCGTCACAGGTGTGTTTGTGTGCCGACGCCACCGGAAAGTGTGAGACGAGCACCCCCAACACACCCCAGCAAACCAGTTGGAGCAAAGCCAAAGTCAAGAGAAACGCTGCCTTACCCGCTGTGCCGCCGTGTGCCCGCAGGACCGATGTCTGTGGAGGGCCTGTGTGTGTGTGACTGTGTGTGTGAGTGTGTGTTTGTGTGTGTGTGTGACCGTGTGTGTGTGTGTGTGTGTGTGTGTGTGTGTGTGTGTGTGTGGTCTGCTTGAAGATGGGTTGGAGAAAGAGGGAGGAGAGAGAGAGTCACTACCATACTACCATCCTTGTGTGTCTGTGTGTGTGTGCGTGTGCGCGCGTGTGCGTGTGCATGTTTGTAGACGATGACTGAGGCTGTGTCATAGTGATGCTGGAAACAAGACGACTCAAGCGGAGAGCGACAAAAGTATGTGGCTTTGACCACACGCAAATGCGCACAGACACACACACGCACGCACACACACGCACACGTCTTCAGTTTCCATGGGTGCGTGTTTCTCATCCCTCCTTTTTTCTTGCGGTCTCGTTCAGCCTATTTGACTCTAAGGTTCAAGCAATTGTTGCACGCACACACTCTCTCTTTCTCTCTCTCTCTCTCTCTCACACACACACACACACACACACGCACACACACAGAAGTTTAATTGCTGTGTTCATATTATCTAATTAGACATTTACTCCTGTTTCAATACTTTCAAACAATGATGCAGTGTAGACCCTCAAAAAAGTTGACACACACACACAATACAATACAATACAATACAATTTAATTTGTATAGCGCCAAATCATAACAGGAGTTATCTCAAGGCGCTTTACACAGGCGCACACATGCACACACCCAGGCACACACATATGCAGGATACACACAAACTATGTGACACGCATGAGCCCTACTTGGCGCCATGGTAACGGCCTGTTGTGTTGTTGTTTGTGCTCTCTGCGGTTCCTCGGCTCGTAATCAGAGACACAGATTCAGGGGCGAGCGGCCACCGATGTCTTCGCATATTCACGTCTTCACGTCTCCGCTGAGGCTTGGCTCGTTATTTTTCTCGCACCCAGAGGCTAAAGAAGAAGCCGTCGCCGTGCAGAGACACAAACAGATTAAAGTGTCGACACACTCACATCCAATGGGCTTCCACACAATCTCAGAGGAAACTTCAGCCCATGCGAGGAAAGAGGGAAATAACATCTTAATATTTGGAATCATTTTTCCCCAAAACACTTTTTGGTCATGATAAGTAAAAGCTTAAGACACAGTCTGACTTACTTGGTGGACCGAGTCCTTTGACTGCACGTCCACTCTCAGGACAGTAGGGGGAGCCAATCCCGATGAGAGCAAAGGAGAAGGTCAGCCAGCTTTCATGTGATGTACAGGATACGAGCGTGTGTGTGTGTGTGTGTGTCACACTCAGACTGAGAGCCAGTCATGAGTGTGCTCGGCAGCGGGGCGAGGCGGTGGTTTGGTTTCGTAGCGGCGTGGGGCGAGAGGAGGGCGGCAAGACGGGCGCAGATTCCCGGTATGAAGAAGTTCAAACCTCCCCTGCCGCACCGCAGCCGCGCGGCGGCCCCGAATCGGCCCCCAGACTCGGAAACTCCGAGTTTCACCCGCTTGACATTTTTGATAAGAGGCGGCTCACAAGCAGGTGTTTTGGGGGAGAAACTGCCCCGTTTGACTGACGGCGGCGCCGCCTCGTGGGGCATCAGAGGGGCAAGGACGCCACAAGCTAACGGTGTACTTTTCGCTAAAGCTACACTGCACACCAGTGTGTACATCAGCTAACGGGTACAACGGGTTTAAGTTAACAGGTTTAAAAATAACTTTATAGTAAAAATCACTGATTGATGGATAGAAAGAACCATTGAACTATTTTTTTCATTTGACATTTTCATCTCTCCATTATTCCAAGTGAAGCACAGCCTCTCTTGCCTCCCCTGATCTCACGTATACGTGCCCTCCAACTGCCACTTCAACCCTTTTTTTGTTACCTTGTCGGCACTAATTGCACGTTTCGTACGTGTCCACACAACCCGACGTCTGAAATTTCGTGTACGCACAATATATTGTCCTTCATTTATTACATTATGCCTCTTACCTCACTGATCTACCTTCTCAGTTCTCATTGCACCCCTGGGACAAATAGAGATTTTCTTCAGATTGTAAAAGCCATCAATACTTTGAATTTGTGGCGTCAGAATTGGAATCAAAATACTAAATGCATTATTCATCCCTGGAGGAATAGCAAGTTCGTCGCTCATCTTGATTCTGAAAAAGGTAAGAACGTAATGTAAAAGGTGACGGGGGAAAAATAAAGATTGTGAAAATATGACACAATGGATTTCTAGCAAAATTGCTGAGATTGGGCAACAACGAAGCTAATGGGTTTTACGAGCATTCTAAACACTGCCGAGGATGCAGTTTACACAGTAAAACTGATGACGCCACAAACCAGTTTGTCCTAACCAACGCCATTTTGGAGCAGACTTTCTGTCCGCACCTGAAACTGAATTCATCTAACAAAAATGGAAATCTGACCTTAGGACTCCAGTGGGGGAAAAACAGATTTGTGAAAAGCATCTTTTTAACAAAAACGTATAATGGATGTTTTAATAAACATCATCTGTGTGTGTTTACGTACAAGTAAAACAATCATGCCATACCATATGACTACTGTGATTAGCAGGTGCAATAATAACACCTCTGAAATTATACTGTAAATAATTTAATGCTTTTGTGCACTAATCTAACAGGTTCCGATGTTCCCATCCATTGTACATCAGGTATGCCACACCCAGAAGACCTTTGTGTACATAGGCACATTGTCCTTAAGCACCTTGTCCCATGATTTAGCACCTTGTTGTTACACATGTCCTCCCTTTATTGTGACATGAACCTTGGGCAGGGCTATGTTCCGTCTCACTGTTCCTAGAAAGTGCTCTAAACAGCAATGACAAATAAAGCCTAGGTTAAGTTTAAAAGGGTTAAGTTAGGGTAAGACCTGCAGCTGGGTCTATATGAACTGTTCTTACCACCTCATGCTGCTGTATCCAAAAAAAAACAGGGACATCAACATTTTATATCAATGTTTCCTGTAGACAAGCATGTCACAAAATGTCTAAATTTAGTATCTTAATCTTGGATATGGCACCTGTGACATCGAGCGTCAGCAGGATATAGATGTGCTTCCTCTGACAACATCTTCCTGACACACTTTCACACCTGTACGTAGATAAGATGTGACATAAACACACAAAATTACCATTGCAAAGTGTTCTTACACATCTGTTTTTATTTGCTACTCTGTGCAAGAGCAAGGACAGAACAATGTCTGTCCTTGAATTGCCAGCGCGTCTTCAGGTGACAAACAAATCTCAATGTGCCTGGTTACAAATGCCCAACTAACAAAAATGGAATGTTCAACATTTTAATGACGTGCAAGACCGAAGGAGAACTGCAAATTTAAAAAACACTCCTTAATTACTTGTGTAAAACTGCCAGCTCTCCCATGTGAGAGCAAACTGAAACTGGGACATGTTGCCTCAAGAAGTTAAAACCGAGTTTGAACTCAAAAGCAATTTTCACTTATGACACACTTAACTCCCCCCCATTCCCCACAATGGCCCATTTTCTCTTGTAATGAATAAAGTTGAACTTTGACGGAAAGCGTACGACGTCCTCCACGAGCACTCTCATTTCTCACAACTAAGCACTAGTTTGTGTAACGGGTGTGAGGGTGGCTGTCATGGAGTTTGTCGCCCCCCTCAGCCCGGGTAGGGGAACTGCAGTAGGACTCCGTCTCCAGGTCCTAAAGTGATTTTGTCCCGGCTGACCATGGCATCTACAGCCAGATCAGAATTTGTGGATAATCTCACTTTCAGCTGGTCGGGGAACTTCACCTCAGCTACAGGGGGAGAGAGCGAGAAAAAAAAGAATAAACAAAGATAAATATTATATCCTCCCAGATGGTCCTCAAGCCCTTTCTAGCATTTTCTTCAATGTCTACTAACCTGGAGGCGTCAACGAGATGGTGGCGGGCGCCGATCCCCAGTTGACGGCCGTGACGAAGCGTTCGCTCTGGTCCCACTGGCGCAGGTAAGCGAGGGATGTGGGGGAGGAATGGAGGGAGAAGTATTCGCCGTAGAGAAGCGAGCGCTCTTTGCCTCGCAGCTCGCTGAGGGAGTTGAACCATTTCTTCACGGCCAGGCGCTCCTTCCTCTGAGCCTGGGGGAAGGAGGGACGAGTGCGAGGGGTTAGCAAAGGCGACAGCTAGGTTTGTCGTTCTCAAAACCAAACCGTTTGGACCTCAAAACACTGATTGGACTTGGAACTTACCGCTAGTGTCTCATTCACCCCTTCTCCTTCTGCGGGTTCTTTCTCAATGTTCCACACCATCTGAGGGAATCTTTCACCCTAAAAGTACAAGGGTGCGAGAGTTGGTTAGCTCGAGCCGTAGCTCTATACACCCGCTTGCTAAGGGAAATGCCGAATCATTGGCTCGGTGGTCTACCTGTGCCTCCAGACCGATCTCGTCTCCGTAGGTAAACACGGGGGTTCCGGGCATGGTGAAGAGCAGCAGCTGGTTCAGACGGACCAGAGCCGGGGTCCTTGCATGCTTAGACATCTGTTCATGGTTGGCCGCCCCCAGGCCCCAGCCCACCTTCCTCTGCAGGGCCTGGAGGTTCTCCAGGACTCCAGCACGATCTCCGCCTGCACGCAACACAGGACCGGCTAAGCGAGACAGCTCGGCGACACAAAACGGGGAGATGCAACCCTGAGGCCTACCTGCATCGCTGGCACGGAGCAGGTCCGACAGGATCAGACCGGCCCCCGAGGTATTGACGAGCTGGGACAATTGCGGCGCGGACACACCTTCAACCACACCCATCAGGAACCTGGGAACAGAACGGCATGTGGTTAGTGAGGAGGACAGAAGAGACGTTAAGAGGAGGAAATGGCAAAGTTGCATCATCTTCAAGCCAAGAGGAAGAAATTTACGTTTACATTCTACCATGTATCAATGATCTGACAATCGGGTAATTCTTAGGCACAGTAGTACCTCGACATACAAGCAACTGAACAACCAATTGAAATTATTGCAGTATTTCAAATTTTTAAAAAATGCTTGAGATACGAGCAGAGTGGCTTCTGAGCTCGGTCACAGAGAATTAAACGTGAATCTCAAGGTACTTCTGTATGACTCCAGCTTGCACCCTACTACCCTTCCTCAAGCCAACCACTAGATGTCGCTGTATCCTGGTCTTGTCTTGGCATCAACACGAGCGGGTGGAAGCGCTCATTGTTTGCCCCGGTGACTCTGACCCTCAGTGCCTCCCCCCTGCCGTGCTGGAATGCTTTTAAGCTCGGCTCCCCTGAGGACATGACATCCTCTCAACCAACTGCTATTTACTGAAGCCTCCAAAAATTACTCCATTCCCGGGCGAAGGACAATTCAAGGCTTGACCTACTTCGCGTCCTAGACCGAGTATTTACAAAAGCTATTTCACACTCTTCAAGACAGCGAGAATGGACGTGACAATTACCTCTTCTTCTCGTCCTTGGTATGGTTGGCAGGGAACACCTCCTCCACTTTGGACCAGGTGGGAGAGGAGGCTGCCACATCAATGCCGGACACCTTGATGCCATCGAACCCTAAATCCAGCCAGTATTCGGCTGCAACCTGAGGACAACAAATACCTCTAACCTCAGTGTCGGGAGTCCAACAAACAAACCCGTCATGAGTTTTGCTTGCCTTTGTGACTCATGCTAACCCTTAGCGTTATCCTATGGCCACCCTCCCCCAGGCCAATTCAGTCTCCACATTTCCCCAGAGGTCGTAGCTCATCTTACCGCAAGTTGTTCCACTATGTCAGGAACTTCGTCAGCGCTGAACCAGGGATCCTGTCCCATGTAGTTTGGAGTGAGGTCCAACACCACAGAAATACCTGGGGAAACACAATAGGGCGCCATTTTGACATAAACCACCGAGAGGTCCCGATTCTACTCAACCAGTGAAAGGAAAAAAAGCGCTGAAGGTTTGATCTAAGCCCATTTGCACTTGGAGCTACACACCTTTCTTGTGGGCTTTGGCCACCACAGCAAGGAGGTCCTCCTGCCTTGCCTTGGTGGGGTTTATGTCCTTCATATCCAGGGTGAAGGACTGATTGGCCTGGACTGTGTGCATGGGGCCAAAAACCAGGCCCTTCACCTTCAAGTTGTCCATAGTCTCCAACTTCTCCTCAAAGTCTGTGGAGACAAAGACACCATAAAGAATTACATAACCGTTTCGCAAGCAGGTCGTAGCAAAGAAAAAAAAAATGGAGGCAGACAGGTCAGGGGTTTAGAGAGACGAGGAGTAGATTGATTTGTTGGTAAGTGGGTGAGAAAGATGGAGCATGAGGGCGAACAGGGTGCCACTGTTCTTGGGGCCAACTATTGACTCGGGGCGGGAACATGTAAAGGCCTCATTCTACACACTCTGCTGGCCATGTGAAGTCGGAGAACAAGCCTGGCTTTGACACCAGCACGCCTCAGAGTCACGTGGAGCTGCTGGAATGCTGCCAGCCAACCCGTTCATGCTTTCTGCCCGCCGGTAGAACCGCTGAGTCTCTCGCAGCGCAGCCAGATTGTTTGAGAGCAGAAAAAACTTGGGCTTGTTTTGAAAGCTGTATGACAAATCAGGAGCTAAGAGGAGTCGAGGTTGCTGACGGATCACTCGGAGCTTATCACGCACTGTGTAGTCAGTTATCAAGATTGTTGACCCTCACTCTTGGATCCGCTGAGCCGCAGCAATAAGGAAAGAGGTGACGCAGAACTTTTCTTGCGACCTTTGGACTCTGAAACATTGCCGTGTCAGCAGATTGGTATCTGGCAAGCTCACACTGGGGAGAGCAGTGCTGAGGAAACCCAAGACCGGTCAGGAGATCCACCCCCCTTCCCTCCCAGGGTAGGGGGGAGTGTACGGTTACCACAACAAAACTGGAGCTCTTGTGTAAAACCTGTGGCATCGGACCAAGAGCCCCAAAATGGGAATGTTGATTTACGAGTACCAATATGTGGGTTAATCTACAGGGTTACAAATGTACCCCAATTTGTATTTTTAACTAGACCTGACATGCACCGCACCTTTCAGTCCTTCACGAGAGAAGGCATTGATGTCACAGATCTGGTACAGAGGCCCCTCGTTCCACCAGTGCATCTCGGGGATGGGCTTGCAGCGAGGAGCCTGCACGATGATCACGATGGCCCCGGCCAGCATGCCCACCCAGCCCAGCCAGAACAGCAACAGCAGCACCCAACGGGTGCGGACCCACCTAAGGCAGAGGAACACAAGGAGAACGTTTTTAGGGTCATATATCGATCCGAGACGGTGATGTCATATTAGCTTTCTCTGAGGGCTTACCCGGCGGTGCCGGCCACCTTCATCAGCTCCTCCTTGGACAGCCCAGTGAAGGTCACCTCGTCATCTGGTACCTTCACCTTCACTGTGCCGTTCTTCTCGCCCCCAGAGAGGCCGTCGCCCGTCATGGGCTGCTTCTCAGGGTCCACTTCATTCAGCTCCACCTCCTTCATGTCGATCTCGGTGTCCTTACTCATGTTTGGCCTGCTCTCGAGCTTGGCTGTGATTTCAGATGGGGAGACAAGATGACAATTTCAGGAAACTGGTGCAAACTGTTAAATATAGAAATCATGGTGACTGTATTGCAAACTACCTATTTCACTACAACTTTTGATATTTTGGGTGTAAAAGAAGATGGTACATCTACATTAAGAGGTGATAGCTGATGAGCTATAGGTGTGTAGATTCACCTGTAATATTTCATTATCAAAATAGGGGTTTTAAAAGGGGTTTGAGGTGAACTCATCACTCTGTCCAACACTTGTAAAATCACTTAAAACTTGAATGTTGCTCGACCATATGTCATGTAAAAACCATAAACAACTAATCAATCACAACAATTCCTATCAGACATAATTTCACTGAAATTTGGATGAACTTGACCCGGTGACGTCACCGAAAACCGATTACACAATAAAAGCCGAACTTGTAATGTAAAAAACATACGCAAGTGAATGGCGAGGAATTCTTTGTTGTGTGGTCCTTTACTGCCTTTGCAGCTTTGATTTGATTTAGTGTCGTTTTACTGACAGAACAGTGAATATTTTCTTCCTAACCGCCGATGTGGAGATAGCGTGTTCGATACAATGAGTTTATTAACAAATTCACGGAAGAGAGCGACCACAACTCTCACCGGTCGCCCTATTTTACCACGAATTGTGAATTAATTTACTCTTTTGCCGTTGTCCCTGATTTGATCATGTACCAACGACACTTTCATCGCGACTCTCTATTTCCATGGCGCATCTTTTGTTGTTCGGACGCGTTGTTGCTGCTCAGTTTTCTACAGAAAAACGACACAGGAGGTTGTCGAAATATCTTTCGAAAAGTTATTTCCGAAAATATACTTGAGAACCGTGCCGTATCATTCTACAGACTCGGTTTCTTACGGCGAATGGATAAAATTCAGCGTAACAAACAAGTTCCCAGTTTGGATGACGAAATCGCGTCCATCACTTTGCATCATGTGCCCGACACGAGGCGGGAAATATCTCCCCATACGAATATGTTCCTTTATGTGTCCGTATCTTTATCTTCACCCTGGAAAGCTCGCAAAGTCACCGACGAGACAGAATTTTACCTTTTAAAATCGCTTTAAAATCCGCCTGGAATCCGTTTGAGGTCGCTGTTATCGTCTGGTCGTGAGTCTCACTAATCTGTTTGTAAGGAGGGAGGAGCTCGGCCCGTATTTATACTTCGCCGTGTTGTCTCCCCGCCCACAGCCCCCACCAACCATTTTCCTAGAAAAGCTATCCCAACAAACGTACAAACAAACACACAAACAGCTTTCTTTAGATGTAAGTGATCTGTTTCTAGACTCTTGACTCACAAAATTTCCATCAACATTGCGTCAATTACACCAAGTCTGTCTTGGGCGGCACACTGTGACCTTTGACCTACTTGCTGCCTAAACAAAAACGACAACAACAACAAAGAACATGAAATAAATTGAAATAAAAAAACACAGTTCGGGTGTGAGTCAAAGCTGCTGTCCTATCAAACAAAATGAGGTGGGTGGAAATACATAGTGTCATTTGGAGACTTTTAGTAGGAAACATGTACCGGTATCTTCCTTTCCGCTGCTCAGCCGTTGCTACTGGTCATAATATCTCTGCTGGAATCTTATACTTCAAAGTATGTACAGGGCAGTATGTATTCGTGGAACATTGCAATTCCTGTTTTGAAAAAGGCTCTGCAAGAGTTAGGTGAAAGTGCCATTGTGTCAATTAAAGATGACAAATTAAACAGCTATGGCTGCTATGCTAGCTAGGTAGGTAGGTAGGCAGGTAGTTAGGTAGGTACTTGATAAATACATTGATTCGGCAATTCAGGAAAATAAAGATCCTGAAGTTGCACAATAAGTGTAATTTTTTCCTGCATTTATTCTAACATGATTCAACATCTTACCCACTGTGTGTGTGCAAACAAGAATGGTTAGTGTGACATTTTGACGATCTGGTGCCAGTAGGATATTTTACATTTCCCTGAAGCAAGCAAAGAGAATTCCTTGCTTGATTAGTGTTTCAGTGCGTGGGAAGCAGGCCTGGCTTCCAATGAGAAGTGTTGATTGATTCAGTGAGAGACACTGATCAAACACAGTTGAAACATTTTGTGATTAACTACTACTCCAGTTGATAGCCAAAGTCTTAATCTTGTCTGTTCTTAGTGTTTAGGACAAACATCAACTGTTGTTGATGAATTAATTCAATCAAATCTGACCCTTTGCCTCAAGAAATCCAGAAACCTCCCATGAGGATACTGTATGGAGGGGGCGGGGGAAGGGTGATGTGATCAAACCCCAGAAAACGCTGTCAAACTGAGGACAAGTACATAATTTCATGAAATAATTCCAAATAAACCTTCACATTCACAAAGATGCAACTGATCTGCCTGCAACGCAACTGTTGCTCGCCTGGGGGAGGGGCTGTGTCGACTTAAATGTGAGGCTCAACATGAACCTGAACCTGTTACTCTGCAGGGCTTCTCATAGAGTGTCTCAACCTGTTCCACTGTCGGCCTCTACTTTTGTGTATAATTAGTCGACTGAGTGTCAATATCTAGACTGCAAAGACAATAGTATCCACTCGACAAACATCCTGTTCAAACACGGAGGGAAACGTCTCCGCATTGAACTGTACGTTATGCCTAATCATGAATTTCCAAGCTTGATTCCATATTCAGCCAGAAAAAAACAACAGTGACTGCAAGAACACACTGGCAATCGTGAGACAACTCTCAGCTGTTCCACGAAACCAGCAAAGCAGACATGTGCAAACCCATCGATGCTTCCCCTCCTCTCTCTCTTTCGCTCTCTCTTCCTCTCTGTCTCTCTCGCTCTCATTTAGGCCCGTTCAAACAAACACCATCTGCTTCTGCTTTCAGCGGTGGCGGCAGGACACGTGTGCGCCTGCGTTTGGCTGCATCAGGTTGCAGCGGATCTGCGGCGGCCAGCTGGCTGATATAAAGACTTTATGGGTGTGACTTGCAGGGATGGATTCATCGTTGTAATGGCCAAACGATTACAGCAGTAAACTCGGATGTTTGGAGAGGAAACATCGCAGGACAGTGAATGGGGGACGCGAAAGCATGAGTGGGGAGAAAGTCAGGGGTGTGACCAGCAGAAGTGGGCGGTAGTAATGGAAATGAGGAGGAGAGGAGGTGGGCGGCCAGTGGAGCAGGCACGTGTAAGCTTGTTTGTGACTTGTGAGCGCAGCGAAATATGGAATAAAATTTGGAACATGGAGGTCCCAGAGCTAAAAATGGAAGTAGCGCGGCGCTAGGCGGCTACGAGCATACGTCCAGACGTGTGTTACAGGAGTGAGAGTCTCATATATCCATTTACATCAGACACTCGCCTATACGCACCGTCTCACTGACGGTATACTTTTCCACTTGAAGCTTATATAGAACGTACTGTCTATATATACAAGGACTTTATGTAATGGCTTGTGTGGCCATTTCTGGGTCACAACTGTGTGTGTCGATGGGAAGCTTGGTAGGTACCTGGCTACCTAGTTAAAAGAAAGTGTGGCCATTTACATAAAATCTCTTTATATATAGCAAGTACTTCCTATATCAGTGACCCTCTCTCAATTTTATACCCTCATTCATTTTCAAGAGAATCCACAGTTTTCACAAAATGCACAGTAACCTTGGCATATCTCAGCTCGTAGCCAAAAAGCCTCTCTTGCTTGACTAATGCTAATAGATATCAGAGTGTTTCAACTCCTTACATGTTACCATTTTGTTTCTTTTATAAGTACAGGCACAGGGGCCCACACATATTTTTTCTAGGACATTCCTGTGAAGATTTAGCCATGAAAATGGGGCTTTGATGGGGAGGGAGGCCCATGATAAATCCCCACCTGATCCCTGTGAGAGAGTTTGTTTTGCCTGACAGCGTGAGCACGATTGGACCAGGGGTCGGCCCAGCAGACCCGGGCCTGCTCAGACCAGTCAGAAGAGGGTCTGAGCTTTCATACTGTTGTTTCAGAATCTCTGCTTGGGCCGAGCCACTTCAGCAGGGTCCCTGCCCAGACCAGGCACTGTGCAGACGAACATAATAGCAACAAAGCTGGTGTACGGTATCACTTGTTGGCGCCTGACTGGATGCTGACAATGAAAGTGTGCATGTGTGTCTCTTCTTTTCTTATCATTGCCAAAAAACGTGTTGTTCTAACTCACTTGGTAATATTTTTGTCAGATCAGGTTGAGAGGTGTTGAAATGGAGTCAGCTTTGAGGGAAGAGGAGGAGGCGAACCAGGTGAATTCTCCAAAATAGCTGTACCTCGGCACGAACATGAACAGACAAAATACTTCGGACACAATGGACTGGGGCTTTGACAGTGTATTTTTTTAAAGGTCTCTATTCTTTCCCTTCCAAGTCATCGACAAAAGCGTCCATCCGCAGCGACAAACATTTTCCCCTGATTTGCTTTATATTTGGCTAAAACAAATTTCCTGTCTGGCAGCTTTCCCCTGTCTTCCCCTCGCTGTATTGTTTGTTGCCCCCTTTCTCAGCAATGAGTGGCCTAATTTCTCTTGTGAAACAAACAGATTCGGTGGAGGGCTCCCCACCTTTCCGCCTCTCCTCCCTCCCGCTCCCACTCTGACCCCCTTTGGGGCCGCTCTCTCCCTCTAAATCACTGCACTGAATGGACCTTGAGGACAGCCATTTGTTTTTGCCCATACCTTGCGAAAACAAGTCCAAAAGGGAGTACGACAAGTACACTGGGATCCTGGGTCCACTTCGCCATTTGAAGTATGGGGGAGAGTTACGCTCCCTTTAACACATCGGTGCTATTTTAGTAGCCGTCCGGTGGCTGGGACGTTTTTAACCATCACGTTTTCTCTCCCTCCGTCCAGACCACCATCACGATATCTCCTTTCTGTGTCTTCCAGTTTCCCGGCCCCTCCTCTGTGCCAGGGGAAAACAATGGCAGCACATTACATAACAATGCAACCTATCTAATCTGTGAGGGGAATTTCAAACAGTGCCATTCACTCCCTGCCAGAGGAACACACCATTCTCGCCCAGGGTCAGAAACAGACCTTCTCTTTGCTACACTGCGTTGTGACGCTTGCGCACACCTCACGCGGCTCTGGGCTCAGATACTTTTCGACACATTCTTTATCTGTAAATGATAGCTGAATAAGTGTGGTTAATATTTAAACAGTGAACATCTCACTTGTTTGTCTTAAAACAAGTGGTAAATGATGAACTCTGAAATAATTATTCTTTAATGATGACACAAACACCCACAGCATAACCTGCAGATCTGGAGAGCCTGTTGAAAAGTCAACATTTTCTAACCGCTTACTCAACTGGATTCAGCAAATACTGTTCAGCCAGAACCATCAATATCCTTAAGTCACATTTCTGTTGACTATGACAAAATAAAGGAATAATGTGCGGTATACTTTTTCCCCCTTAATGTCAGGGATAACATAAAGAGTGTGTGTTCAACTGGTCTTTCGGTACTTCTTCTCAAGTGAAAATTCTTCAGTAAAACATTTGGGACTGTAGCTCCCCCTACAGCAATTTAAGACATCTTGCAGTCGTGGAGTGTTGATAAGTTATTTACAGACTTGTTTGTAAAATGCTCAAAAATTGAGCAAACTGAAATTACACACGAGTAACCATCGTCTTACCCTATTATCAAATGCAAATTACATGATCAAATCCAGGACAACAAGACTCAACAATAGCTTTTACTGCCAGGCCGTCAGGGCCATCATCCCATCCCAGTTCAGCCTGCCTGACACTGATTTACTTACCACTCACACTCACACTCACACACCCCCACAAACACAATCATCCCTTGCTGCTGCAATGGCCTCTTCATGTGCACAGTCACTTTACACCACACTTTTGTATAGGCAGATGCAGTTTGCATTAGAGACTGCTGTAAATTCAAGTCAATCTATTTTACTTACAATCTCCAGACAGTCAAGCAACACAATCCCAGAAGTTCAGACTCATCTACCTGACTCCTGCAGCAGTGAAGTCGGTCCACCAAGTCTGAACCACCAACTATCCTTTCCCTGAACCCTTTTGACTAAACTGAGTAATGGTGGCCACAAGTTGTCACTTGTAAGGTCCTCTCCTGCAACACATCCCTTGGACACCACACAGAGACTTAGATTTGGACTTGGAGTTAGACTTGATTGTCATTGTGATGTCGAAGAAGCTCGATGAACAATGAGATTGCATATAGCCCTTCCAAAGGTACAGGTCCAACATAGAAGACGAAAAACAAGGAGTAAGAATGGAGCAAGGCACATGAGGACAAAGGAGCGTGGGGGTGTATACACCTGGTATACATTTGGAGTGCCAAAAAAAAAAAGAAAAAAGACTCGCCAGACGACTTGCACTTGCGTGGAATGAGGGTAATACTGATTATAAATGAGTCAGTATAAACAGGCGTATTGCACATACAGTATATACAGTGCATCCTCCCAAAAAAGACTTAGGCCATAAATTCTGTGGCAAGAATACGTGGTTGTCTACAACATAATAAGATTACGTGTACACACCATCAGTTGACTTGTGTTTTTCTTTTACAACATAAGTAACATTGTTAGATCCAGTTTCCGGTCCCTTCTGCTGTTTGTTTGTGGCTCCACAATAAAGTTCGCAGCTAAAGTAAAATGTTTAAAGTTTAAACATTTTAATTTAGCTTCCGTTTAAACTTAAACGAAATAAAGGTTGCTGCTCTCTGACCAATCCTCACCACAAGCTCCGCCCATCGTCTCCAGGCCGTCAGACATACACGTTAAATGTTGTTTACCAAGCGGTGACGCCCCGCCTACGTCACCGTGACGTCACACCCCGGAAGCACCGACCTTCCGCGCGATCACCGAGGAGCCCGAGTCCCGCGGCCCCGCACAGGCGCGCCGCTCCCCGCACGCAGCCCGCACCCTGCCGGCCTGAGAGGCGCCATGTCCCGGAGAGCCAAGGAGGAGTTCTACCGCTTCTTCACCGTCAGCGACCCGCGGACGCACGAAAAAGGACACACGGAATACAAAGTGACGGCCAGGGTGGGATTCATTCATGCATTTGTATCGCTGTTTACCTGGTTACTGTCGCTAGTTGGGTATCTTAAGAGGTTTAGTTGCGGTTTCACCCATTTCTCCCGTGGTCCCGTGATTTATTTTGACGCATGTGAGCTCACAAGAAAACTTGTGATTCAATGTACACGCTCTGATGCCCCTGTGCCCCCCCCCACACACACACACACACACTCAGTACAGTTCCACCCCTGTAATAGCGACAGAGGATGGATCAGCTGATGCTTTGTTCTGTTTTATTTACATGAGTAGCGCCTTGTGTGTGTCTCGCAGTTCGTGTCCAAGCGGCGGCCTGAGGATGTTCGGGAGGTGGTGGTGTGGAAGAGGTTCTCCGAGTTGAAGAAGCTGCACGGAGAGCTGGCCTACACCCACAGGAATCTGTTCAGGCGCCAGGAGGAGTTCCCAGCTTTCCCCCGGGCACAGGTGTTCGGTACGATGTCTAAGTACCGTTTTTTATTCGCGTCACATGGCCGGTTAGCTCAGTTGGTTAGAGCGTGGTGCTAATAACGCCAAGGTCGCGGGTTCGATCCCCGTACGGGCCATTTCAATGTTTTGACAGTAGCTCCCAACTAAAGAACAACAAAAGTGACGTTTTGATCCTCCAGCCCTGGTGAAGAGTCAGAGGAGGTAGATAGAAGAGGACGAAAGTCTGTCCATATTAATTCAGAGAGCCAAAAACTTTGAAAGTTCTTGGACTGGGATCAAAATTCCAAACACATCCTGGACGATACTAAAACTTTCACTCATACGGAGGAGCATCAACACAGGACAAAGTGAGGCAGGAAAAGCTTTGTGTGTAAGATGACAGCGACCACAACATGCTGCAACTTCTTCTCTTGCAATCTAGTGTTTTTGAAATGGTTGCCAGGAAATGGCACAGTAGCGCCACCTGTAGCAGACCTGAAATGCCCTCTTAAGATTTTTCTCTGTCTGTGGGTGGCTACTCAGCTACACATGTTCTCATCCCAAGCGAGCAAGGAGCGCCTCAAACTAGTTTCTAATATCATGTCCTTTTCTCACTTTCTGTTTTCCGTGTGTGTGTTTTCCAGGCCGGTTTGACGAGGCTGTGATCGAGGAGAGGAGGATGGCGGCTCAGTCCATGCTGCTCTTCACCACGGGCATCCCGGCGCTCTACAACAGCCCCCAGCTCAAGGAGTTCTTCAGAGTGAGTAAACTGATGACGTCGGGCATCTGTGGACATTTTAGTTCTTCTCTCTGCTGCTACTCTCTCACCTCTGTCTGACACCCACAGACCGGAGAGGTCGCCAGGCCTCTGGATCTGACCCCGCTGACCTCTGAGGGCGGGCTGCCCCCGCCACTCATCCCCCTACCAAAGCGGAGGGCCTCAGACTGTGAGCCTGCTGAGGAGGAGGAAGGCCGCGAGGCTCCGACTCTACCCCAGGACCTGGGCCAGGACGTGGGTCAGGACTTGGCCCAGGATCTGGGACTACCTGAGCTTGCGGCCGAGGCCTACGATGAGATGGGCTCTCCACGGGAACGGGAAACTGAGGAGCTGAGTGACGTAGATCTTGACAACACAGGTATACTGGTCAGGTGGAGACACCGGCAAGACGGGTGTAGATTTTTGTCCTCTCGTTTTGTCTTGGGGATTGTCTCTTTCCCGTCCATATCAAAATGGTACAATACATTGTTCATGTCCACCTTCAGTGCCATCACCAGACGCGTCACCGGAGAGAAGACTTCGATCGCAGGAGTCGCAGGAAGAGTTTGATTCGTTGTTTGACTCTGTGGCTGTGGATCACGACCTCCCCAACGCGGCAGAAGGCCCACCGCCACTGTCCAGCAACGACATGGCCGTGTTTGACCCCTGCTACCCGCAAAGCCAAGGTCAGTGCGTACCATGCTTGAAATGGTGCTCCTGCTAAGGTACCTTTCCAATGAGTATCAGGTTTCTAATTAAGAGTTAATTTTGAGTAATCGGGACTGAAAATTGTCCTTCCGCATAGTTTTAGGAGCATCAGGCTTCATAGCTGGACGCTCTGGGCGCACCTACAGGCTCGATGCTCGATCAGAGTTTGAGCTATGGTGTCCGAGGTAAACATTTCTTTGAATGTCATTTCTCCTGTTGGTCGCGTCAGATGGTTGCAGATCCTCGGCCGACCTTTCCGAGCTGTTGTCCTTACCTGTGGACGTCGGAGAGGAGAGCTACCTGACCAAGGCTGCCAGTGAGCTCACAGCAGCTGTGGCCAAAGAGAAGCTGGGAGATTTCGGCGCTGCCATTCTGGGATACAGGGCGGCCGTGGACGTGCTGATCACTGGAGTGAAGGGTGAGACTGAGGGAGGTGGAAGAAGAGAAATGATCAGAATGCTGTCGATAGATTTTACAAAAAGTCCATGCAAAAAATTTGGGGTGGGTGGAAAGTTGAAGCGCTGAACACAGCGTGCACACCCAGATCATGTGGCTCTGTTGTCATGGTGAGATGCTAGCCATGTGGTAGCGTGGCCGAGCGGTCTAAGGCGCTGGATTAAGGCTCCAGTCTCTTCGGGGGCGTGGGTTCGAATCCCACCGCTGCCAATTTTTTTTTTTTGAATACTGAAGAATTCACACAAGCGATCGCCCTTCACCATACCTGCATGCACAGCATGTTAGCTAAACATTGCAGTGTAGCGGTCGCTTAATTAGCATTTATCTACAGCTTCGCTGACGTTTATGCTGCCGTGAGCTGTTTTGTTAGCGAGGGCAAAGTCCTGCACATGGAAATGTTGTGGTATTGTGAGTGTGTCTATTCCTGGCAGGGTAGATATGTGAGCTGTCAGTGTGGTAGCGTGGCCGAGCGGTCTAAGGCGCTGGATTAAGGCTCCAGTCTCTTCGGGGGCGTGGGTTCGAATCCCACCGCTGCCAAGGAGTGTTTTTTGAACAGTTTAGAAAAATCATTTGTGATTTTCTTTTTTACACCTGACAAAGAGAATTAGAAGCAAATCAGCTGCCACAGGTTTGACCGCCACCGCACTGCATGCTGAACATAACACAGTCCAAAGTCCTGCTGGAGTCATTTTGGAATGTGCGTGTGTGTGTGTGTCTGTATCTGCTCCAGGGGAGAATGATCCAGCGCGAAGGGACTCGGTGATGAGAAGGACGGCAGAGTATCTGAAGCACGCTGAGCTGTTAGTGGAGAAGCACTCCTCACCCACACACACACCACCACCCACTCACACCCCCACACACGCACACACACACACAAAG
>OMPJ01017118.1:0-12703 GCA_900312935.1 Carapus acus
ACTGCCGAGCCTGAGGATGAACAAAGACCATTTTCTGACGGTTGAATACACCTAGATTGTGGATAACCAGCACAAAAAGCACAATCCTTTGGGGCTCAGTAGCTCCACGCTCAAGAAAAAAAAACGGCTGAATGGTGCTATCTACAGGCTTTGAATTACATTTTGAAAAATATGCCCCAGCACTGCAGGCAGTGTGTGAAAAACAGCTGTTGCCAAAACGTGAACAAAAGTGTGTTTTTGTAGATCTGAGTCGAAGCAACACCCTCTGGACACCAACACCATCTTGTCACCGATGACTTATCGCATCTATGTCCTCATCTAAATTCACTTAGAGACGCACAGTCTTTGATTTAATTCCACTCTGCCCAGTCACTCTCAGAATTATTTTGCATTATTCATGCACCGGCAACATAGCGGATTATTATTTGCTGTGTGGTGTTGACATTCCAGATTTAAATCTAATCCCAAGGGGGGAGTCGACTTGGTGTTTGGGCTGACCTGGGGGTCAGGACATGTAATTAGAAGCAGTGGCCTTTTGGGTCTGTGGCTGATTAAGAGCTCGCTGATACTTAGCACGGATGGTAACATCAGACTAATGTTGGTGGACTACCTGAGGTTGTAGAAGATGAAGAAAAAGAGGCAACGTAACCAATTTGTTCTTCAGGGATCAATAATCGCTCCAATTCTCAGATGTTGCTCAACGGTAAAAGAAAATTTGTCTGGGCCCCTGAAGGGGGGAGGGGTTTTTCTGTTGCCCTCTTGTGGGGTTTAATTGAACAGTTTGTAACCAGGTGCTCAGGACCACGCCCACGGCCTTTTCAGGTGCTACACATTTTGGCTTGTAAATTGTCAGTTTGTGTTTCCACACCTGTATCTTATTTCGGTTTGTTAGGTGGTGTTTTTAAGTTCGGCTTCCTTGACTGAGTTGTAGGTTTGCCAGGCCAACTTGTGTTGAGCACCTGTTAGCGATTGTGGTTGACTGAGAAGTACTGAAGCTTTTGGTTTCTCCAGGGGATCCAATTGTCGCATGATTTTGTTGCCGTTATGTCACAGCTATTTTCCATTCTACTCTGTCTGCTGGTTTTGCCCTTGATGGGTTCTGGAGGCCTGTTGGCTTCATGTTCCGTACATGTTCTTGACCTTGATGGGTTGTGGATGCCTGCCTGCCTGCCTGCCTGCCTCTTCTTGAACCTGTTGGGTTCTGGATACCGATACCGAAGATCCATACCCAGAGGTATAGATCTTCCTGTTTTTTTCTGTGTGCCTGTCTGCCAGTTTGTGCCCTTGGCGGGCTCTGGATTCTGTTTACCCGAATGGATTTTGAGATTAATCACTACCGCCAAACACACCCCTGCTCTGCATTTGGTTGCTGCATTGGGATCTCTGACTAAATTAAAAAGAAACAAGATAAATGTTGGTTTCCTGGATCAGATTTGACCTCTTGCTGTCCAGGAGAGGTCTTTTTTGTCTGCACATCATTGTTAGCGTTGAATTCTTTGAAACTTTAAATTCTGTCGACAAAATTTAAGACATGACCATGTATGGGGAAAATGGTTTCATAACTCTTATCAAGGTATTTTCCATTCACCCTTAAATATTGCCGTATGTTCGATCCCAATAATCCAAAACAATCTAATCATTGATCGAAAAACACTGAAGCAAAAATTCACTGAGAATTTTTCAATTTTAATCTTAAATTATTTATTTCATTAAAGCATCGGTGTAATTAAAACCAGCGATACTGGCCATGTACCTCAACGACATTAATCGATACCGGCATCCTGCAGTATCGCAAACCAGCAGCGTATCGTTTTTTTTTGTTTTTTTTTGTACTTTTCAAGTCGTCATCTATTTAGCAGCCGCTCCTCCGACAGCAACTCATAACGTCCTCGTGTAGCGCCCCCATTCGGCTGACAGGCGAAAACGCCCAGTTCGACTCGGCTCTGCGCGGCGCGGTCAGTTCGTTTGGCTGCTCGGGAGCGCCCGGCGGTGCGGAGCTGAGCAGGCGTGCCGAGCATCGTGAAGGACACTGGGACGCGCGGCCAGGCGAAGGTAAGAAGGCGGCGAGGAGCAGGAGAGAAGGGCGGACGGGCGCGAATCGAAAAAAGCTGAGAGGAAAAACAGCTGACATTTCACCGCCCGCGGGAGCGGCAGTCTGACAGCTGGGGAATCCGCGTTGTTTACAACCGCGGGGACGGAGATGCGCTGATGGGGCACATGCAGCTGCCCGCAATGCAGAAATGTGAAGATTTGGGGTAGGAAGACTCCGAATTTTTCCCGTCCTGGCGCCGGGGTTCTGTCTGGTTCTGGTACCGCCGACCGGGTACGAGTGCCGGGATGTGATGCTCCTCACATCCACACAGCCCACTTTCCTCTTTAACTGCCAAAGCTCAGAGGAAAGGGGTTAGTAATTATCCACAAAAGGTGCGGATTTATTCCCACTATTAGCCTCTAAATAAAATAAAGCTGCTCAGACAGGAGCCACAGCCTCACCGCGCCGCATAGCGATTATTCCAACTGCCGCCCACCTTCACCGCGAAAAGATTCAAGGCAGCGTGGCTGTCAACAATCTGTCATCCGTGTCTGTGCCAAAGGTTGTTTTTGCTGTTGGCGTGAGGGATTCGGGCACAGGCTGGATCCGTTTGTTGGCACCTCGGTGCTGGATGGAGGTAATTGCACCTGCATGGCATTTCATCATTTTTTTTTTAAGGGCGCGTCCTTACACATCAGATGTGGGCGGTGAGTATCAGACTCTGACTACCTGGCAACTGCAATCTCATAAATGTGGGATATGTGTATCACTGCAACATTTTTCCGATGACAGAATGAATTTGCCAGCCCATCAGTTAAAAGTCATTTACTTTTCCCTCTGATTGAATTGGGAGAGTAAAACCATTTCACCAAAGTGTACCTTGGTATTTGGTGTATTTTGTTTTGGACCATCGCTTTCAAATGGCTTTAAATCTTCCAGAAAGCTGCTAAGGTTTGTATCTCTGCTCTGTGAATGTCCTCAACTTACCAAGGATGGTTTGATTTTTATGGATGATGGAACAGAGATGTTGCCCTCAGCTTAACCCTTTAACATCAAAGCTTCATATGAACTACACATTACCATTTGTTTGTGAATACACACCTCATGAAAACAGTCAACGTCACGATTTGATGGATCACTTGGGGGCTCCAGTGGTTCTCAAGTCTTATTGTACTTGTTGCCTTTTACTGTACTTATTTGTCTCCATGTGTTGTACGTTTTAAGGCCGCAGAGTGTTTTGATTGAACCGGTGGTTTCAGTTTTGTGTGTGTAGAATGTGGATTGTCTTTATTCTCTCGGAATCTAGGGTATGAGGGAGGCTTGTCGCTGGAGTGTCATGGCATCCTCGCAGGTTTAGTGCTGTCGAGAGAGCTAATGCATCGTTTTTGGCACAGCCTGAGGATCCAGGGGTTCTCAACCTGCTCCTAATTTCAGCAAATGGTGTTCTCAGTGCAAGTGGAGCAAAGGAAACCTTCATCTGCAGCTGCACGAGGAACTTTTGCATAACGTGGTGAGACACCACTGTGCTCTGACGCATTTTTAGGCTCAAGCTGCAGCCTCCATTTCTGACTGACTACATACTAGAACACCAACCTTTTTTTTTTTTTTTTTTTTTTTTTTTTGGCTCAATGCTTCACTGGAGAGCAATCGGCACATATTGGGCAAGACAGTCCAACCTCTCTTGAAAGAAAATAGAACTGTCTTCAATCTCCTTCTCTCTCTGCGCCGTGGCTTAGTCAGATAATCAGCATGCAACAGTAAACATTAGTGCAGTGAGCAGAGCTCCATTTCCACTAACCACCACACTGTGAATCGGTTGCTGCACCTTGGTTTGTCTCAGAAAATGTTTTTCCGCTGTTTGGATTCTTCCCTCATCCTGTTTGCAGGATTGCTCGGATTCCTCCCCATCTTGATGCCAAAACCCAAACTTGGCCCTTTGAGTATTTGTTCTCTAAGATCAAGTTCATTGTAGTTACTTAACTTTAGCCGATAAGATTTGTATCAGGGTGTCCTTCCATTTCCTCTGTGACACATCTTTGGGCAGAGCGTCAAAGATCAGCTGATCAGAGGAAGGCAGACATTGCCAATGTGACATTGAAGGGACTGTTTGGCAGCTTTTGCCTTTTGGCAACAGTCGACGGGGTTTGGTGGACGTTGTTTGTTCAGTCCCGCTGAGAGCCGCCTCAGCCAGTCTTAAGACTCGACTGCTGCAGTGTCTACTTAAGGGTGGCATGTGTATAACCCGAGACAGGCGGAACACCTGTACATGTCCAATGTACACACTCGAACAAGCACACAAACACCTGTCTCGCACTGCTGCAGTCTGTCTCAGCGCACGTCCAACTCTCCCCCTCCGTCCTGCTGACAAAACACGCAGCACTGTTTGTCTCGATGGTTCCTTTAGATTGCTCAGCAATTTGTACCGTGGCAATCAATAGAGAGACCCACTAATGGTACGGCAGCGAGGCAGAGACGTGACGTCTTCCGTGTTTGCCCGGAGACAGACGTCTCCTCTGTTCGTGCCTCTGGGAGGAGAAAGGGCCTCAGTCCCCTTCTAGCGTCACTGGTTGTGAGGACACTAGTCCAGCCAGATATGCCATCGATTCTCCAGCTGCGGATCCTCACATCGGAATCCACCAGACCCTGCAGACCTCTGCAGAGTCGGAGATAAGAAGGTACATTTGTTTTCTCCTTCCTGTGTACACAGTGCAGTGTGGAAGATATGGGTAATATTGTCGGATTATTTTTGTTTTGAGCCTAAAACTAGATAGTCCATTTTGATTTTGTGATACGTACGAGTATGGAGGCAGGTGCTCTGTGTATCTAAGGGGTCTAGTTTCCACGTTTAGCTATTTGTGTGTGATGCTCGCCACACTCACAATTCCCCTCAGTGTGACTGAATAAGGTTTCCCTGTCTGGGATTTTGTGCTATTTATGGGACTTTTGCAGTTGTCTGTGCCAGATCAAGAAGACTTGTCTTCTCTAATACATCCATTCATCCAATTCTCAAATTTTCTATGCTGTGTACGGTGAGAGGGAGCTGGTGACGAACTCGGTGCTCCATGCGTACAACCTAGATTGGTTTCTGGTCCCTCTCTTGACAGATGGGCAGAAACGGACGAGCTCTTTTACTTTTCAATTCACCGCTACAGACAGTCGATAGATATCACGTAATTTTCGATATACTGTATGTATTTGGACTAGAAAGGAGCAAAAAACGCCAGATTGAGACCAAAGTGGTTACGCTGTTCATTTCTTTGTTGAGTTCTTCTGAGTTGTCTTACATTCCATTTTGCCTCACCTGACCTCTGAATGTGCCGTCTCTGTCTTCGATCGATCCATAAGTGCCCAAATGTCGCTTGGATGAGGTAAAATGAGCATGAATTGGCTTTGTTGTGAATGTTTAAAATGCGGTGATTCAGCCACAGGATGGAAAGAACTCCTGAAGCTTTTTCTTATCGTCAAACATTCACTCTACTTTCCTGTGTCGGTGTGATCGTCTGTCTTGATTAAGTGCTGACCTGTCTCATTGGTTGGCATGGTTTTTTTTTTTTTTTTTTACGAAACTGATGTCAAAATCCGATAACGCCTTTCCATTAAGATAATGTGTATTGGACGAGGAGGTAGCTTTGGGCAAGTGCTATATGAGCCACTTAGGGGGGCAACACTGACGGTAACGCTGACGAATGTCATTAAAAACGGAACAAGACTTGGAATCGGTGTCGCTGCACTGCAACTGAGTGCTCCTGGATGGAAGCAAGCAGACATGGAGTCTCTCCTCTGAGGTTTGATTCAATCTCACTGGTTCAATCTGAAGACATTATTTATTTGATGACTTTGACAGGATCAGAGCTGCTCATTTAGATCACCGGTAGGTCTGAAACTAGGTTACAAATGACAAGATCTCACTGCTTGTCATTTGTTTCTTGACATATTTTTAGGTTTTCCTATATGTAGTAAATCTTTAGGGATACACGCACTTGATTAAAAGGAGATTTTAGTTTCTTCTCCTGTCTACCTGCTAATTTCAGGTCATTGCTCCAGCGGCGTTTTTGTCCCAGCCTCTGTTTGACAGTGTTGCTCTTCTTAATACGGGCTCACGATGCGAACTGTCAATGTTTCTATTAGCAGTAACAATATAACAATATGCTTATCAGGCTTCACAATGGTGCAGCCAAAGCCGTTTGGTTGCCAAGGAGGTAATTTCATTTTGGTAGATGAAGTTATTTCAGTTTAATGAGGGTCTAATTATGTCCACATGTGGACCATTTCAGACACATTTATCTGAGAGGAACTTAATTACAATTTCGCAGAGTGTGACTTGGTCTTACACGTCTGCAAAGTTTTTGTCCCTGACAGAAAACAAATTGTTTGCACATTTAATCCCATTATTGCAGCACTTGCACTCGCCATTAATGCAATTTCCACCAATTAGAAATTCAGAGGGAGTATTTGGCGGGACTTTCTGCTGCGGTCAGTTGCATCTCTTTGCGCCCATTGTGGAAAAAGTAGATAGAAATAGAGGTTATTGTGAATGTGACTACCCAAACAATTTTTTCTTGGACAGCAGTCTACTCCTCTCAGCTGTAAAAATCTATCATACTGTGTCAAATGTTGGCGTCATTTGGGCATATTAGGCTACCTCTGAATTCCTTTCAATCGGCACCTGTGGGGACGCAGGCTAATCCCTATTAATCTGAGCTCATCACTGGAATGTGAGAGCAGACATTACACACCACATGCGCCGTTATCACACAGCAGTTAACACACCCAGTGGTGCAAGCAGCAGCTGTCCAATTAGATACAGGAGCATCTCTCTCTTTGGGGCTGGGACACTCTTGAGACTGTGGTACAAGGCCTGTTGCTACGCTTCTCGCAGCGTCTCAAGGAGGCACAAACACTGTTCGTCACTTGTATGTCACCTCTGCGTATTTGTGTCCCATGAGTAATTCCACGTCCGCTCTTGTGCTGTCATCTTTTGTGTTGATGTTGAACCAGAACCTCCAGCAGTTTGCAGCTCACACTTTATGACTTTTTCTCGATCACGTGATCCCACTTGAATATGCAGCAGTAAATGCACTGGAGTAAATCATGTGATTGTGGGTTTCGAACGTGTTTGGAAAAACCAATGGTCACTTACTGAGAAGTGTACTTACTCTTCAGCTGGCTGACCTCTTGCCTTTGCTCGGAAGGATTCTTGTGTTTTCAAAGTGTTTGGATACAAAGGCCGATGGTGGCACGAGGCCAGAAGGAAAGGACTGCCGGCACGCTGGGAGAATACTGAGGGAGCTGTGCCCCCGGGAAGCCTAATTACACATTTAGGGGCATCCTCCCTCTCTATCTTTCCCTCTCTATGTACAGCTGGACAGCTAAATTGTTTGTGGATCAATAGTTTACCCTCTGACTGGCTCCACTGAGTGAGTGAAGTGCATTTAAAGTCGTGAAATCCCATTATACTTGGCAGAGATGGGAAGCATTGCATTCCCAACGCTCCCTGGGAATGAGTTCTTTAGGGCCATTATGCAATCTTCCTCGTTGTTTTCCCGAAGTGACCACCTATAGTGCCTTTACCCTCGAACCTCCCTAACTCACTTTTATTTCTACCTCCACCACTTGGCACACGACTCGCTGTGGTTTATGTTGTTCAAAAAAAGGGCTACACGTGTTTTCCAGGAGTAATTCAATTCTCGCCATCTCACCTCGCTGATTCTCAGCGAGTGCAAAGTGAAAAGTTGCGATGTGCTTTGTGACAGAGAAGCTGATTGTGTTGAGAATGCCTGTCGTGACTATTCACACGACTATACTGTTAGTGAGATAACACAAAGTGAAATTTGAGTGCGTTCCACTGAATACCCTGGATCTGTGATTTAATTTGAATTTAATCTGTAATTTAAAGAAGAGGAGAGAACGGCATTTGCTCTAATCTACTCCTCCACCGAGTGAGGGAAAATCATCTACTTTGAAGCTTCAGTTCTGGTGCAGTATTGCAATACTAGTGTAGTAAGTGAGTAAACAAATATGATCACATCAGCACCATTTCTAATGGGCAGACATGCATCATATTGTCTTGTAGCAACAGGTGGCACAATCCTATCTATTCCTGGCATCTCAAGGCTATGTGTTGTTAGTATAATTGACACAAAGTAGGCAAATACTTTGTTAATATTGTGGCCAACAGCAATTTGCTGCTTGTACTGTATGCTGATGCATTCTGGTCCATGTTATGTGCAACCGGATTTGTCTATGGAATGAAGTCGCTGACTGAGTCTGTGTCTTAACTCGTTATGTGTGGTACACTGTTATTATAAGTATTGTCTTCATGTTTTTAAAACTATGAGACAGAAAATTGAAGGCTAACATGTTTCCACCTAAACAAAAAAGCAAATAATTAATTCCAAGACAAGACCTGAACCTTTGCATTATTTCCTGCTCAGAACGTTCTGAAGATGTTGTCAGATTTTCTCATTGGATTTGCCATGCCTCCAGATAATCAACAAGATCTCCATTTTTTTGTTGCCACCAACACTTATAAGTGTTGCTGCAGCCCTCCCAGGCTTTACTGACACGTCCAAACAGCTCGGTGGCAGGGCTCAGCCCCAGAGATCCTGGTGTTTTGGGCACATCCCAGCTCCAAAAGCCCATTGATGTGGGTAAAATTAGCATGAGGCTGATGTAGGGGAGCGCCACAAACAGGTTGGTATCCAGTTTCTCACTAACAAACCTGTTCCCTCTGGATCGTCTCGAATGGCCTGAATTGGCTCCGCTGATGCATACCCAATGAGAGCGGATAAAAGAGGTCAAAGAGTGCCTATGTAGCCCTCGCCTCCTCAGCCGCCGCGCTGTTTACGTAATGCGTCTTCAGCCTGCCAACGTAAAAGTTTAAGGGAAGCGCATTGAGCCGAAGTGACAGCCGCCCGTATCACGTTTTCTGTGAGCGTTTCCTGTGTTGTTTTTGTTTGCCGCCTTGCTTTATTTCCTTTGGCTCGCTTTGTGGCAGCTGCGGCTCCTGTTGCCGTCCACAAAGTTAGGTTTCAATAGTCACAATGGTGAGACATTGCCTCACGGTGACCAGCTCTGAATTTCAAAGTGCTAGCGTTAGCGCTCCAGATACCAGTGTCCATCTCTTTCCGGTACTTCCTGGAAGCATCCAAACATGTTTAGTTAATGCGCTGCCATTACCTTTAACCGTAACACTCAGCCGTTGACCTGTAGTTTGTCCACAGATGCTGCACTGCTGGCAGCCATTGTTGCGGGTGCTTGCAAAAGAGTTAAATGTAAATGGGGGATCAATAACATAATTTATTCAGCAACAACAAAGTGCGTAGACAAGATGCAGCCAGCATCCTGTGGCGGAAACATCACAAACATAGCTTGAGTTAGTTGGGTTAAGATTTGTGCCTGAGTTTTGCTGAAGGGGGCGCTAATGGGTGGTGTGGGAGGAGTGGAGGGTCGTCTCCCTCTCCAAACAGTGAGCTGGCAGCCAAGGAGGTCACTGCATCAACGGCGGCCAGCTGGATAATGAAGATGTTTGTGAGGACAAGGGCCTCCTTCTTATTCTCATTGCTGGCCGTCTAGACCGCAGGAAGTGCCAACAATTGCGACTTCAGTTTCCAATTATTATCCTGTAAATTCAATACTCGCTCGGACGCTGCCACGGCGTCGATCTCATTTTGGCAAGGCAGTCGACACAAGCGTGGGCTTCTAGGTGCTAAGTGTCGTAGCGTGGTAGCCGGTGATATATCCCAATTTTATAATGTAGGGGTTGTACTGTTAATGGTGTGAGTGGGGGATGGGGGTTGGGGGGGCATCCAGAGGTGAATCGGACTCAGCGGAAGGATGACATCTCCCACCCCCACACCCCCCCATTGACTGTCGCCCCCTTCGCGGCACCTTGGTTCTTATCTTCAGAGTGCAGCTCTGCTCCCGCTGCACACACACAAGGCTGTAATGTGTGAAGGGCAACGTGTCATAATCACGCACACACACGCACGCAAGCGTGATTCCCCCTCATAAACACGGTGAATGGGAAGGGAAGCAGACACAGGGGTTCACATCTTCGCCTCCCCCAAAGCAGTGAGCGAGCAGACAGATTTGAAGGACGAGTAGACGGAGATGATCTAGCAACATGATGGTGGGACTTCCCGTCCTTTGGTTCCCCTTCGTTTCCCCTCTACGTCACGGCATCGTGAGAACACCTCTAATCAATATTTTGAATTGTATTTAGGCGTCACAATTGTCTAATTTACAAAACCGTAGGCCATTGTTTCATTGGTTTGGTATATTTTCCCTTCTTTAGACAGTAACATTATGATAAGGCGGAGCTGTGTGTATCTTATGATAATTACTGCTGGTAAAATTGATTGACTCTGTGTAATGTGGCCTCTTTATTGCTCAGATCTGCATCATCAGCCAGTCGAAGGAGACGTCCAATCACATATAGATAAAATAAATAATTCTACCTGCCTCTAATCTCCCCAGATAGGAGCCCATTGATTACAAATCTCTGAGCCGTGTTATGGCATCTTGGCAGCACAGGTGAGCATTGAAACACGATTAGAGCGCCTTCAGCCGTCTGGATCTCCTCTCGCACTGCCAAATGGCAAAGCCTGTCAATGTGGAGAGTTAAATGGCCAAGAAGATTGTGCGCTTGCCTGATTGTTGCCTCTGAACTCCCTCTGGCACGGGTTCATCTCCGTGTCCTCGGGTGACGTAAGCGCTCCCTCCATCTGCTGCTGTTTTCCCACGTCGCACCTGTTCCGTGGTATGAGCCGTGATCACACAGCGTGACTCAGGCGGGAGACACTGGTTGATTGAGGCCCAGAATGTAATTGTCTATGGACAATCCACACACACACACAAATATACTGACACACAAACATACTTTGTGTATGTTTGTGTGTCAGTATATATGTGTGTGTGTGTGTGTGTGTGGATACTCCAGCTACACTTCTTCTAGAGGCCATGTGCTTGACTAGCAAACATTCCTGACAGGGTGTGTTTACCTCACTGTACCTGGACTTTGGTTGGAAACAACAGGAAACCTCTGCTCTCAGAGCATGTCAGTACCTCAGAGTGTCGTGCCTGGATTTAGAATAAATTGAATATTTGGATATGAGCTCAGACCAACAAACTTTTTAAATCGAGCCAAACGACTTATTATTATTGTTTCACGCTTAAATGAACCCTTTCAGAGAGACTTGGGGACTATAGTGACTCAAGTCGCGGAGAAAGATTTTTGTTGAAGTTCATGAATACGCATGACGCGGCTTCAAAGCCGAGGCTGTGTCTCGTACAGTGGGGCTGTCAATGGAGTCACAGAGCCGGCTTTGTTTCCAGCGCTTTCAAGCCCCCAAGAGGTGTCCGGGTTTGTGATTTGGTGTTTGAAGAGAGTCTTTCATCGAAACAGAAGTTGGAGAATACAGTCTGACGTGAGTAGCTGTATTTGGTTCTATTCATTCTTAATTACTGGCTGGTTTCAGGCATTGCAGCTTGGTTGTAAGCATGGATCAATAGAAGATGATGAGGCGACTCTTCTAAGTCCCCTCCTCTTGTCCTCTGGACCGTGGACAGACATATGTGGAAAATACAAAGCAGTCTTATTCCCGTAATAGCAACGCATCGCATCTCATTTCCTGGAAAGTCACAGAAATACTGCTAAGGGGAAAACATCATTGCAGAAGAATCCCTTTTGGCCTTGCTGCTCTTTTATTCCGAAGAATAGCTGAACGCTTCGGGGGAAACGGGCTCAGTTTTGAATCAAAGCTGGCATGGGGGGACAGGAAAACAGGGAGTTAATGATCGCAACAGCTTCGCCGAGTCTAATCATCACTGTCAAAGCTTCAGTGATTCCAATCCACACATCACTCTCCTGCCACTGCTCCTGTCCTTCTGCCTCCATCTGTTCTTCTTTGTGGTCCAATGGTAAATAATCAGCAATTGTACCTTTTGTGAACATTCTTTTGTGAGGCGATGCCTTGGTCAGTGAAAGTTGTCGTAGCGGACATGGGCCCAAGGATTTTGTCTTTTTCAGTGTGTATTTCCATGTCTCTGGTTATCTTTCCTGCATTTGTCCTCCCCAAATAAATGTCACATGTCACATATTTGTCATATATGACTGACAAAGTTCTTATCCAGCATCTCGAGGCCACGTTTACGTTCAGTGAGCTGACGAGCTCCGACTCCCCCCAAGGATGAAACGTTGTGACACGCCAGCAGCCTCAGCCGTCTCTTCGCCCCTTTGCAGCGTCTGCAGAGTGACGCGTCTCTTGTTTGTCTTCATTGTTTTTCTGTGACAGTCTGTGATACCACTCTGTGCTCGTGAGCCCATGAAGCTCATCAGCTGACAGCCACTTTCACTACGCTGCTCGTAGGCGCGTGCGCAAGCACAATGACGCGCGGGCGCACACGCATTCACCCACTCTCAGTTCTCTGTAATTGCCGGGTTGCTCTGACAACCAAGAGGAAACAGAGAAAGGAGCATGTGGGACGCAAAATTGCAAGGTTTGACCGCCGTAATGTAGAGGACGACGAGAATTACAAGCACTGCACACATGCTGTGAATCTACTAATAGCCACCAAGTCACTCCTACGCTCGGCAGACTGCTGTGTCGGTGATGAAGGCAGGTGAGCGCGACGCTGGCAGTGCATCAAGGGAAAGAGGAAAGGATGCCA
>OMPJ01017119.1:0-12219 GCA_900312935.1 Carapus acus
GGTGGGGGAGTAGCCAGGGACTGTCCGGGGACGCGCACAGGTCGGGTTGCCCAAAAGCCACCGCAACCCCCCCGTTACGATCCGTCCGCAGACGCGCAAAGCTGGAAGCGAGCGGGACGGGCGGACGGTGGAGAGACGCGCAGGAGGCGAAAGAGGGAGAGGAGGCGGAGGGAGGGGGGACACAGGCTTCGCTGAACGCTGGAAGCGGACAGCTTTCTTTCTCTGTCTCTTTGCACTGATTCGGGATGGTGTCGGCGCGGCGGTGAGCGCATTTTCCTTCCCGACGAAAAAGTTTGACTGCGCGCGTGTGCGTGCGTGCGTGTGCGTGTGTGTGTGTGTGAGAGAGGGTGAGAGAGGGAGAGAGAAGGGGGTGGGAAAGATGCTGCGCTGCTCTGCTGCTTTCCCACGCAGTGCTGTGGATGCTGGCGTCCGCCTGATCCCCCAGTCCTCTGAGAAATAGCTGCGATTCCACATTTATTTTCGAAATCTCGTCAGCGGTGACAGCAAGCGCGGAGTTTTTGCTCCCTCCTTTTTTTTACGAACACATACCCCCCCCAAAAAACCCAAAACATCTCATCTCCAGCCGCACGGGATTGCGCCCGTCTCGGATGAAGCCGCGCTCCATAATGGACTTTGCCGGACTGTTCATCCTCCAGTTGACTCTAATCGGTAAGTTTGCGTCCGACTCCAGGTGCTCATCGGCGGCGGAACTTCAGTGGGATGCGGCGGTGATGCGCCGCAGCTGCAGCCCGCAGAAGAGCCGCTCCGAGCCGCCGAGGAGCGCAAAATGTTCCCTGCGCCTTTTAACGTGCTGCGTCTGAAGCAAAGTTACGTTTTTTTGGAGGGGAGGAAGGGGGGAGGTGTGTGTGTGTGTGCGGGGAAAGGTGACAGAGCGGAGGCGTGCCCGAGGCACCGTGAGCATCATATGAAATATTAGATTTAATCCGAGGATGGTGAGTGTTGGGACGTGTCGTCTCCTGTGATCACGCCGAAATGATTCTCAAATGTGAGTGTGAGTGTGTGGACGTGAGGAAAGGATGGATGAAGGAGGGCTAAACGCACAGACGGCCATCACGGCAGCTGAGGCTCAGACACTTTTTTTTTTTTGAGTGAGTCTGTTGGTGTGTGTGGATAAATATTGTGATTGTGCCTTTACACTGCACCTTGCAGCTCGTTCATATGTGCTGGTGCACATGTGTGTGCTGCTGCATGTGTGGCGCCTGTGCACCTGCTCATGCAGGTAAACTGTGTGTTATGCATGCCTGTGATTAATCAAGGCTGTGAGGCACTGAACAAATAAGCACCAATCACTGTTGCCTTTTCTTTTATAACTCTCTCTCTCTCTCTCACTCTCTTTGACTCACACACACTCACACTGCTTTCTCTCCTCTCTAACACCATGAATCATGTACCCGCTTACCTGCATGTGTTCCATCATGCCAGGTGACTCGAGTCACTTTTGGTTTCTGGCCAAAATATGTCACGTTTATCGACTCTGTTGTTTCCGCCTCAGAAGATTTTCCTCTCCTTGTTGAGATATTGTGCTTTTTGTAATCATGGAGCCTGACTGCAGGCTGGACAGCGGATGACGGGATTTGTATTTGAGAGATTTACAGCGCGAGCGAGGACAGCTCCACGTCTCCGGCTCCATTTTCCCTCTGCAGCAGCTGCGATTTCAAACGAGCAGCACCACATTACTCACATACGCCGGAAACATGTAGGAGATTGCAGGGTGCCAGCACAAGATGGTGTACATCCCCTATGCACTCCAGCTCCCCTCACCCACATCGGACACTTTTGTCGGGCTATTAATCCCCCGCCCCCCAACTCCTGCTCCACCCTCCCTCACCTGGAAAACACATCCCTGTCATACAATCAACACCGAACGCTGCTCGTCTTCTCTGCAAATGTTTCCTCTTGTCAAAGAGACATCAAGAGCGCTTTGAGTCGAGTCTCTCACCCGAGGCCTGGCGACCCCGTCCATCAGCCGCTCAGAGAGAGAGGGAGATGGAGGAGACTCTGTGTGTGTGTGTGTGTGGAGGCAGGCGAGCAAATGAGCGACAGCGTTTGCCTGGAGGTTGGACGTGGAAACGGAGGCCGGCCACGTGACGGCCACGTTTTGGGGCACGACTTGTGGATTCGTCCTTGCCGCCACATTGTAGATCAGACTGATGGTGCTCAGAAGCGGAAGCAATTTGATTTCTGGAGAAACGTCTTTGGATTTCCAGGCTTTGCTGTGATCCTTTGTCATGTTTTCCAATCAGTGGAGCGAATAGTGTTTGAGTCCAAAGAAAATAGCGATGTTAAGAGGCTGTGGTGGAACTAAAACTTCTCAGCAATGTCACAAATCATACCCACAGACTCACCCATACAAAGTCTCAAAGTCTCTGAGCCAGGCTGCAATGTGAGCAATAGCGTGAACAGCTTGATTTGTTATGTGGCTTGAATCCAGTCTGAAGGTAAATGTCATCAAACCCGCTAAGTACCCACATTGGAAGGAGGTAATAGCAGGTGTTTGTGTCTTTGTTTTGGTAATCAGAACATGTAATCACATAATGGGGCCATTCAAAACTTCCCTTTCAGAGGGAGGAGACGTTGTGAGGAGGAATCACACTTTCTTTGTTCCCATGAAACAATCCAAACAAGGAGGCTGCTACTCTGATGGAGCAGACCTCCACTGTTACCTCCCTCCATCTTTCGTCTTTGCAGTTATTGAGCCATTAGGAGAATCAGGATACAATTCTAAGTGGGGGTGGGCGAGTTAGCTCAGGGGTGTCGTCTTCACACACAGGCACGTTCAGGCGCGTGTGTTTGCGTGTGGGGAGGTGCAGCCCCCTCGGCCAGTTTGAATGAACTGGTGGATTCTCAATCAGCAGTGACATAAATCCAATCAAATGAGATGTTTGTTTTGATGAAGTGTGGCATTGGAAGCAGATGGATGCAAGATTATTATGCAGTGTTTGTTTAGGAACCTGCGTTTTGTTTTTAGAATGAGTCCTCCTTTTTCAGACGAGTTGTATGGTCGCAATTTTCTTGTGAATTCTAACGAAGTGAGAATTTTACTGAGTGGGGCGATTGGACTGAGTTTTTAACGTTGTACTTGTGGTGAAAGGCACATCTGCCCCCCATTGGTTGGCTGGTTTTAAAATGGACCGTAGCAGCTCTCTAGCTGAGGGTTTATTTTTTGGTTTTGACTGTACGACACCTCACCTGTTGCTCTTCAGCGAAGATAGCAGAGAGGTAGCTCGCTTTCAGCCGCACTGGTCCATCAAAAAGTCGAACTGACACTGCACGAGGTTGAGGCAAATGGGGACGGGGGGGAAGGTGATGAAAATTTCCACACTTAACGTCTGTCTTCTGGAGCAAACGCGAAAGGATGTGTAATTTGTTTCGTAATTTTGGCTGCCACTCATTACGTTCATTGCAAAAGCACAGCGTCGCCCAAACTAACATTGTGTCATTATTATGTCATCGCTGCCAGTGTGCGTGTGTGTATGCAGATGTGGAGTGCAGAGTGGGAGGATGCTTAATGAAATTAAAAGGTGAATTATGCTTCCAGAAATAGGAAAACACCAAAATTTTATGTTTTATAGCCTCATCGTCGCTTCCTCCCCGCCTCTCCGCGCTGGATCCATTTTCAGCAGGCGATGCTGCTAAAAGAGCTCATTTGTCAGGCCCCCCTGCTGCTGGCTGCCACACATACTTCAGGTGCAGCGGGGAACCTAAACTCTCCACTTTAAGCGCTGCAGCGTCATTAATGTCGGAATTAATGCTGATGATAAACACGCCGCTCCCTGCATTGTGGGTAAAGAATGGAGGGGAAGGAGTGAGACGAGGAGCCCGCAATCAGGTACGAGTGAGAGAGAAAGAGAGAGTGAGAGAGCGAGAGCAGGTCACCCTGTTATTGGCGCAGCCTGCCCACTCAACACATGTGCCGTTTACGTCCGACATGAATCGAACATTGTTTGGTTGAATCCTCGTGGACCTACAATGCTGAAGTCGTGCATGGATCAAGGCAAACAGTGCAGCGCTGGGATTCGGCGGCACGGAGGTCAGATGTTCCTCCTCCGCGTCCATGACCGTCTTCAGGACACCCGCGTGATGCAGAGACGCTGCCGCCCACCAGGGAGAGAGAATAGAATAATTATCTTTATTTTGAATGGAGACGACGTCTCACTGATTAGGAAAGCTCCTCATGCTGTCGATTTATGAATGCTCAGTGATCAACATGATGCTCAGGGAAAAGTAGTGTGACGAGTGGTTTTGAAGTGCAACTCCCGGGTGACACTGATAATCTGTCTGCGTGTATCTAGATAGATGTGGGAAGGTAGACTGGTAATTTATATCGATATCCGTATACTGTAGATGTAGATGTATAGAACAACACACAGCCCAGATTTCCCTCTACCAACGTAGCGCTATAATTATTCTCCCCTGCGTACACACACACACAGACATGCTCACGCACACAGAGCAAACATGCAGAAAATGCCCCCAGTGTATTCAAATCAAACCCCTAATGCTGCTCCTGGCCCCTTATTTAGCTGAGCGGTGATGAATAATTTGCGCCTTCCGTGTTTTCTAACCTTGGCTCCTGACAGATGATATTACAGGATATTTTTCACCTCTGCGTTTTACTTTTTTCACGTTATGCATTTATTCCTCCACATGAGAGGACCCGCCCCTTAATACATGTATAATTCATGGTCATCCCTCCCACCAGGAGCTCCGACTGGTGCCACGCTCTGTTGATTTCTCTTCTACGGCCGCCACGTCACCACACCTTTCAAGTTGTGTCGAAAGGTGAAAGAAAACTGCGTGCGAGCAAGTGGAGCAAACATTGTGGAAAAGGAGAATGTGAAAATGAAGAAAGTGCCATTGTTAGGTCGGGGGTCTACCGCTTTTGGACCGCCTGCAGGTGCCTTTGGTAGCGGAAGGAGAGTGGCGGTGTATGTAAAAATTGGATGGTGGCGAGCCCAGCTTGTTTGTGTGAGATCTCCTGTGCTCACACCACCACCGTGTTCAGCGGCCGCTGTTTATGCGGGATACATGTCACCGTTGTTGGAAGTGGTGTTATGGGGTCTGGGTGAACAGTGAGGCTCCACACCAGGGAAGCTGCAGGCTCCAGTCTGCTTCGGGGGGGATCATCACTGTGGCAGACATTGTTTCTGACACCCAGTCCATCCTGTGTGATTGATATATTGATTTAATCTGTCAAGTGTCTCCCACCCACGATAATGCCGCGGCGTGCCCACGGCTAAACACCCATTAAGAATGTCGTCCTTCTGAATGTGAACACATTACAAGAGGAAACATAAAGAATTGCCCTCCTGTATCACCCCCTGGTTCCATAATGTGCGGCTGGAAGTCAGACAACTGTCAGTGTATGTCACTGAAAAGCGGCGACTTTTCTAGTGGGTTGTTCTCTGCCTGCCTTTTGGGTTATCGCACGGCACTGTGGTATCTGCCAAGCCAAGTAATATTTATAAGGAGCAGATGGAACCAATTACAGGCTATCAGCAGTGAAGAAAAGAGCAAAATGGTGGCCGGAGATTGAGATAAATGCTCCCTGGAATGAGGGGAGTCGAGCCACACATCGATGCCGGTAGTTTGGATCTTACAGGGTGAAACCAAAGTGACAGTGCTCCTTATTATGTTCCAACCCTGTCATTTCCAGCTGCTTTTGTTGAGGATCTAACGTATACTAGAGACACAATTATCCTGCCCTCGCCTCGCTGAAAGGATGTGGCATTTACTGCCACGGTGCTCCACAGTCAGACGCTAAACGTGTAATGAAAAGGCCTCAGACATGGTCAGGGCTGATTGTCAGAGAGCTTAAAAGGCCACAATTAATCAGAAGGGAAAGTTTTTGGCGTGAGAAAAGGGTGGAGAGTTGCAAGGCGGAGGAAACAGGTACTCAAACATGGCCGCTATCAAACATAACAAGCTCGGCCTGCCTAGGCGAGACAGAAGTGGATGTAAGTAAAGGGTGCTTGTTGCTGTGCATCACATTCCTCGCTGACCTGTGATGATTAGGGATCAACTTTTCTATATGCCACCACGGTCATTAGTAGAATTATTGACGGCAATCGCGATGCCCTCCGTGCTCTTCATCTCCTCAGCATTCCCACCTTTCTCTCCTCCATCTCCTCCACATGATGTTCGAAAAGAGGAGATTGCATTTTCACTTCTCCTCTGTGTTGTCAGGCGACTTGTTGTGAGTCTTTAGAAGTGCTGCAGCACTTTGGCAGTTGATCCAAGTGTTTGGCGATGCCTTCTGACCGGGGTCGTGACGTTGCACACTGCGCGCTGTTGTTCTTTGCTCTCTCTTTTCACAGTGGTGACGAGAAAACATTTCTCACAAAGCTGGAGAGTTTGCTTTGAGACTTTAATGCGGAGAGTCGAAAGGTGAATCCACATTTTCCACCCATCCCGTCTCTGTAAAATTACCAGTCGTCCATATTTAAATTGCCTCTGCTTGCTGCCATGATACCGATTCTCCACAATTCAGCTTCAGTTTGAAGTTGAAAGTCCATCAGCTCCTGGAATGCACAAAGTGGGGCCCATGTCTGCCAGAAAAGGCTCAACACGGCTCACAATTAGGTCAAGTCACAGTCTGAGAGGTGGCGTTCCTCGTCGTGTTCCTCAGCCCATTTGAGGAGCGAGCAGGGGGGAGCTCAGAGTTCATCGTCCTGAGCTGGAGCCGAATCCGCTCGATGTCCCCGCGGCATCCTCTGCAGGCCTCGGGATCCGGGGAAACTAATTGGTTTCTAATCAGGGCAGCGGTTTCTGCAGTCGTCTCCCTCTCGATGTGTGGTGATAGAAATAGATGGCGGCCTCCGTGCCAGGTCGTCAGCTGACTGAGACAGTGGGAAGCGGACGGGCTTGTGAGCCAAACGGCGCTCAGCGATCCACCCGGGCTGTCTCAGATATTTGCCAGATAACATTTAGTAGAGCTAATGAACAAGTTTGGCCTCGGCACACTGATGCACGGCGAGCGGCTCTCTGCCTGGCAGACGATTCTGATCGCCCAGGACGCTTTGCTGGTCGTCCGTCTGGTTTGATATGTGCCAGTTGTCCACCAGAGACCAGTCAAAAAAGAACAAAATGGAACCTCTGGAGCACAAGCAAGCAAGACTCTACAAATATACAAGACAAAGCCCTTTTTTGTGGGGCAGTAATTGCATTTTTCCCCTCTCCTCAGCACCATGAAAATAAACATACTGGTTATGTCTTGTGGAGCATTTTTTCAAACCGAAAACACCAGTACAAAAAAAGCACTTGGCTGCACTTAAAGTAATGAAGGGAAACTGAAAGCATCAAGACGAGCTAAGTTTGGTGCTTCGACAAAGGTTTGAGATTGTATTCTTAATTATTCACTCATGCATTTGTGGTACTTTGATTAATTCATTAATTGATAAGCACAATGATACATGCAATAATTCCTACAGCATGTTTTAAGAAATGGTCAAAAGAACCAAATCTTGACAAACCAAAAAATTTCAGCAAACTGAGGAACTCAGAGGCTGAGGGTCACATCTGACGTGTGGCGCTGGAGGAAGGATGGCAAAATGACCATGAATGTTTTTTTGGAATCGCTATCAACTCTGAGCTTCTCTCATCTGTATCAGGATTATGTGTTCTTCTCCTTCAGTGTTCTTGTGGTGGCACTGTGACCCCTGACTTGCTGTGTAAAAGTGGAGGGTGAAGCCTCAAAAGTCGACAGTTGAAGTTCAGCACAGACGCACAGATTGAAGCTCTTGGTTCAGAAGTGTCTCCTTGTGATGTTTTAGACTCAAACACTAGAATTCACAAACCATCAAGTAGTGTCTTTTTGTGGGGATACTTGCGTCTCTGTGTTCGTGGGGTTGTCGTGTTGCTATATTTTTTACTTCTGTTACTATGAGCGGCAACCAAATTGAGATAAGGTTAAGATAAGGTGCTCACGTCCTCTAGCAGAAATGTTTTGCCTTGTGCAGTCCATTTCATGTTCCCTCCATCAAATTGTGTCTGAGAGGTAAGGGAATCAACCCTGGATAAACATGGTTTTCACTTTGCGAGACGCCTGCTTTTATTTTGAAGTGTGTCAGTCTCAGCGGTTCGTGTGTGTCTATCGGAATTGGATGCCTGTGGTCCTTTACTGGGTGTGTGTGAGACAATGAAAAGACGACATACAGTATATTAGCTATTCCACTGTAAGATTACAAGAATTGGAGTGTTTTTGTTATTTGCCCGAGAGCGCCGAGCAGCAGTCAACGCCGGCGGCCGTATTGCGCTTAAGACGTCCTGAGTGCCAGTAAAACTGTGCCCGAAGTGGGCAGACAAAAGCAAGACCCACAATCGCTTCTCATCGCATTTATCTGCCGTTTTAAAACCCGTCAGCTGACGTCTTACAAACGCCCGAGGTGGAACTTGTACGTTTCCAGTGGAGCTCAGAGGAAGACAGAGCAAACCTCATCCCATCTGCGCTCTATGGATGATCTTCCCACAGCTAAGCCGATAAATCCTGCCTTCAAGGCCCCTGTGCTCCAGCACATCTAAATACAGTTTTTCACAAGCAGTGTTAGTGTGCCACCATTTACTCCATGCACATGGTTTTATAGGAAAGATGCTCTCAGTCTCTCTCGCTCCCTCTTTTATCTGGTACACATTTTGCTGAAGGGGCGATTTGGTTTCCTTGGCTCGCACTCGGACAGGATTGGACAGAAGGGATGTTGGCGATATGAAAGTCTCTCTCTGCATCACAGAAATGACACGTTGGGTTTATCTGGGATCATCCTCAGCTTTGAGCCGTAGACAGATTTCCGAGTCTCTTTGTGCAGACGGAGGTCCGATGGCCCCCCCAGCGCTGAGAAGTGAAGATTAGTTGAGCTAATATATCCAAGGTGAGGAGGCTCAGTAATGCGAGAATGAATGTAAGTAGGATTCTGCTTCAATGAAAGGTACTAAATGGGGTAATTAAATCCCCCTGCAGGTGAATTCAATTTCTGCAGGCCCTGCTGCTGCACCGTGGCACCCAACTGTGTGTGCCTCCCAGCGAATTCCACCTAAAAGTCTTGATTCGAAAGGTGATAATAGTGCAAAGGTATGGATGAGGACTTTTCCCCTCACCATCGGTGTGGAGGACAGCAGCTACTCTTTCTAAGCCAACTCGCAACCTAACCGCTTCCATCCCTTCGAGGCAGTAGCCTCACAGACCTCTGCAACCTTCCTCAGCAGGTATTTAACATTGTTTCTGAAGTAATTTTCTTCTCCTCATGGGATTTCAAATGAGTCTCCCCGCTGCAATCAACAACAGATCTGCACAGCACCTCACCAGGTCCAAGAGGCTGCAACAAAACAAAACATAGCAAAATGTTGCAATTGAGGGATAGTCAACACTATATTATTTTTCAAGACAGGCTCTCTGCCCGATCACAGTGAATGTAATATGAAATACCTGACCATCTAACAGACAGATCAAAGATGGAGAGTGAGAGATTGGTAATGGAACATACGAGAGGACAGGAATAGGCCGGGAGAATGGAGCATTTGCTCAATTACTTCCCTCCTAGATGACCTCATTGCTCGTGTCCTCGCTGCCAACCTTTGTCCTCTTGAGTTTCACCCTCAGCCGTCCCTGCATCTCCCTCCGACTCGTCCCGCTCTTTTTTTCTTTCTTTCTTTTTTCACCCGCCAGGCCACTTCAAACCAGGCGGCTGCGGAGCAACTCGGCCCCGCTCCCTCTGTCTGAAGTCGCTCGCTCTCATGCCTGCGACCTTTCAGATATTTCAATCAAGTGATAATCCACCAAAACATCATCCTGCACCCAGATGGCCAGGTATTAAATGTCTTCCTGAGCCACTGCCGTGACCGCTGTGACGGTCACACCAAACACAGTTTTTCTCGCTCTCATAGGACTCGATTCAAGATTTGACAGTTTGTGTGTCTCCCAAGTGATGCGGCTGTGGAGATGAAAGATTAAGAGGCGATAGCTGCCGAAGTCAGAGGCACCTCACTGATCAGTGGCTCCTCTGTGAGAATTCAGATGGACTGGTCCTCCAGGAGGAGAAGTAGAGGCCTTAAGGTCAGCAGTAGAGCTCAGTGGGCCGTACCACAGATTGGTTGTTATTGTAAAGATAAGGGGACGTCCTTCAACTTGGTCTGTCGGTGACCCCTCGTCGGATCAGCGACCCTGACAAACCCAAGCTCACCTCTCCCGAAGCAGCGAACAAGATGCCATCAAATCTAGATCACAACAAGATTGGATGATGGCCACAAAGTCGCTGAGAAGTACTTTGCGTTATACCCGAGTTCTCACGGGGTTCTGAAGGTCTTACCCAGAATCAATATCATTGAAAGGTTTGCAGAGCGCGCAAACGCCCAGAGCCGCAGCGGCAGCAGCCTGCCGAGTGTGGAGCAGGAACTCACCACACATAAGAGGACAAGGCGCCTGGTCTCAGAGAGCCTGCCGACAATGTTCCACAGCCAGAGATGTGATGGACGATGCGGGGAGGTAAAGGCTTTTATTGAGGCTGCGCCGATTGCTGCTGCTGCTGACAGCCAGAATGAATGAGAAGCTTGGCATGCGTGGGCACCCTAAACCCTCTGGTCCCATTTTTATAACTTATTCACATAAAGCAATAACAGTGGTGCAATTGCAAAAGCTATCAATTTGGAAACCGGGCTGTTAAACGGTGAATTATGCAACAGTTAACAAAAAAGGGCAGCGGCAAATCGACACGACGGTGGCGAGGATATTTACAGCCGTTCTCGCTCTCCTGGAAGGCTTCGTTTGGGAGAGGAGAGTATGGAATTGATGATCATAAATCTTACCTGCTGCAAATCTCTCACTTATCATCTTGATTAGCTAGATGATCAATTCATCCAGGCGTGGGTTGCGCCTGAGTGAGCTGCTGTTTTTGTCCGGTTTTTCTGGAGTGCGAATATGTAAAACTAGCAAGCGGAGCTGTTACTCACATCAACTGTGTGCCGGCGTCGGTCCGTTTGTATGAAGTGTTGCCCATTGTTGTTTCCAGGTGAAAGCGTTCCTGTGTATTACATGGAGCAACATGTAATCAAATTCATTTTAATGTTCCTCCATGTATAATGAAACATTTGATGAATTTAGACTGGTGGCGGCTCACCAGCGTGGCTATAAATCCTGCTTGTGTTGGGAGAGCCTGTATTGATTTAAAACAACTCTTGTAACAATTCTGGCTCAGTTCCTCACAAACAAACAACTGTTGGTACGTTGATAATGTAAAACACATTCTTCCCAGAAAAAAAACACCATCCCCAAGGACAATATGACAGAGGAGCAGCGCCTAATAACGCAGTCAGACCGAGTCGCTGGGTCTCCTTCCTTTCCATAGGATAGATATGTTTTATTTCTCCCTTTCTTTTTTTCAAGCTGATGACTGAAATTGGAATCGAGTTAAGTGTATTGCTTTCTCCCTCGGATTGGAATCAAAGTAGAGACACGGGTAAAGCTGTGTTACAGTGAAAAGGACGATGTGAGCGGCGACTGTAAGCCCCCAGCTCACAGGCATCAAGAGGTCAGCCAGAGATGACCCGCGCAGCTTTGACTCTGTGTGGACTGAGGCTATTTCGGATCGTAAAACACACGTTTTTAACACATTCACTCAAAGACTGATCACAGATAAGTCGTCGGGAAGTCCTGTCTTGTGGACAGGCAGAAGTACAGCCGACCCATTGAAAGTGAGAACACAGGGTTCGTTTGAAAAGTTGCAGACGATAACGTGACGAAGAAATGGAGAGGAAATCTCCAAAAAGATAGACAGATGTGATCTCTAGATCAAGAGAAAGGACAAAAATGGCAGAAATCTGTCAAACAATGAAATAACTGCGGACTACAGCACATGGTGGGCTGAGTATTATTGATGAGGAGAAGATTAGATGCGATAAGACAAGATTCACCTGTATTTATCCTCTAGAAGAGGGGAAAGGTACTAAAAGTAACAATCATGTTTATATAATGCTAACAAAACAGAACTGATTTGCGCCTAGGAGGTTATAAAAGCACAAACATATATCCTGTTCTCAGTATACAGTATATCCTACATACTGAATGTACAGTAGTAGCTGGCCTGCTGAATTGTCCCATGTGTGGGACACCCTGAAAGCAGAATCCCCTCACCCCTCACCCAGGCTCAGCCATTAGGGGCTATTGTGATGGGCCAGCATGTTCAGCCACGCTTGGTCTGGCCGTTCCCATTT